>NW_025564575.1:0-37916 GCF_020424385.1 Procambarus clarkii | reverse complement strand
CAACACAAAATTCTGCTCAAATGCCTCCTTCAGCTGCTGCAGACATCTGGCATAAGGTTCCTGTGTAAAAATGTAGTCAACATTCCTGCTTTATATGGTGGGTTTCAAGTCCATGTCAACTAAGACCCTCTGCTCGATGGTGCCCATGTAGAAGTACGCAAACAGGACACCTAGGGGAGAACCCATGGCGACCCCATCTACTTGCTTATACATGTGCCCATCTGGGCTCAAGAAGGGTGCCTCTTTAGTACAGGCTTGGAGTAGTTTCCAGAGTATGCTTTCTGGCATGTCAAGAGGAGTGCAAGCCGGGTCACGATACACTCTCTCTGCTATCATCCCGATTGTCTCGTCCACAGGCACGTTGGTAAATAGGGACTCCACATCCAACTAGGCTCTTATCCCCGTGGCCCGTGCTTCGCGCAGTAAGTCGACAAATCCCTTGGGAGACTTCAAGCTGAAAGCACAGGGTACGAAAGGAGTCAGCAACCCATTGAGTCACTTAGCCAGTCTGTATGTGGGTGTGGGTATCTAGCTGATGATTGGCCGAAGTGGGTTTCCAGGCTTGTGGGTCTGACATTTTCATAGGTATACACAGCTTTGTATTCCCCCAACAACTTTTGGCAGGTGGAGTCCGTATTTCTTGGCGTTCACAGTTTCAATGAACGCCCTTTCTTTTCAATGAACGCCCTCGATGAAGCTGCCCTTTCTGGATGTAACAGTCACGAAAAGGAGCGGAGTTTCATAGACCATACTGCAGTCTACTCCAAAGAAACAAACATAGGAATGTGCTTCAATGCCAATAGTGACTGTCCAGTCAGGAAAAAGATGGAAATTTCCATCTTGTTCAGGATGGAAACGTCTCAGGATGGAAAGAAGTCGATGAAGAACTCGGTAGGGTAAGGGAAGTCTTAGTCATGAACGGCTTCTCTAACGGTTTCGTTGAATACATCATAAAAAAAAAGGTAAAACGCCATGCAACTTCTGAAGAGTCAACCAACACAACACTTGTACCCCCAATTAGACTACTTTACAGGAACTTCTTTTCGACGGCTCATAAAACGGAGGAAAGGGTCCTGAAAGATATTGTTGATAGGAAGTCATCCTTACAGACAAAAATCAGAAAATACAATTGATAATTTATTATAAAGCCAAAAAAACGGCCAATCTACTCATGAAAAACTCCCCAGACACCAAGCAGAACGCTTTGAAGGAGACCAACGTCGTCTATGCCTTTAAATGCCCACTTGGGGACTGTAAGCCCCAAAGAACCCCAAAGAATGAGGTGATTTGATAAAATGCTATGCCCAAGATTACCATCCGAGTGCCGGCGGGGAAGTGGTTCAAATAGCTTCGGCTATTACTTCCTTTTGTCCGGTCGTGATGGTCAAGCAGATTAAGGCGTCCTGTATATACCAGTTACGTTGCTCCTGGCAGTATGGGTTCGAGTCACTTCTGGGGTGTGATTTTTCAGTTATATATATATCATACACTGGTGGTTTCGGGTTTCTGAACCTCAAAGCAGAATCCCGTTTTATTATCAAGCGTCATGTGAGCATCCTCAGTACAGAAGGATGCCAGCCAATTGGG
This sequence comes from Procambarus clarkii, assembly GCF_020424385.1. NCBI lineage: Eukaryota > Metazoa > Arthropoda > Malacostraca > Decapoda > Cambaridae > Procambarus > Procambarus clarkii. The sequence goes on along the minus strand of NW_025564575.1, from coordinate 36,329 downwards.
CACAAGTTGAGCCCCAGCTGGGACTTCAAGCCTTCTCTGGTGTGCCACAAAGCATGGAGGTGTACAGGTGCTATACCTCCCACTCACATGAACTGATAACCACATTCAAGTCCGTAAAAACATTTAGTTCACAATTAGTTACATGAGCAATATTTGTGATACCCTTGGACCTTAAAACCAGGCTGGGATCAGGTGGGTGCGAGAGGAACTGGCCCTGAAGGTCAGGTGTGGGGGGGGGGGGAAAGGAACTGGCCCTGAAGGTCAGGTGTGGGGGACAACCTATCCCTGAAGGTCAGGTGTAGGGGAGAAGAACTGACCCTGAAGGTCTAGTGTGGGGGGGGGGGTTTTGAAAACTGACCCTGAAGAACAGACCCTGAAGGTCAGGTGTGGCGGGAGGAACTTGCCCTAAAAATCAGGTGTGGGGGAGAAGAATTGACCATTAAGGTCAAGTGTGGGGGGGGGAGAAGAACTGACCCTGAAGGTCAGGTGTGGGGGAGAAGAACTGACCCTGAAGATCTGGTGTGGGGGGAGAAGAACTGACCCTTAATGTCAGGTGTGGGGGCAGAAGAACTGACCCTGAAGGTCAGGTGTGGAGGGAGAAGAACTGACCCTTAATGTCAGGTGTGGGTGGAGAAGAACTGACCCTGAAGGTCAGGTGTGGAGGGAGAAGAACTGACCCTTAATGTCAGGTGTGTGGGGAGAAGAACTGACCCTAAAGGTCAGGTGTGGAGGGAGAAGAACTGACCCTTAATGTCAGGTGTGGGGGGAGAAAAACTGACCCTTAATGTCAGGTGTGGGGGGAGAAGAACTGACCCTGAAGGTCAGGTGTGGGTGGAGAAGAACTGACCCTTAATGTCAGGTGTGGGGGGAGAAGAACTGACACTTAATGTCAGGTGTGGAGGGAGAAGAACTGACCCTGAAGGTCAGGTGTGGGGTGGAGAAGAACTGACCCTGAAGGAGAAGTTGTTGGAGACGTCCTGATCGACGACGGTGAGGGTGGCAAGGACTTGGTCCCAGGTCATACTCTCAGACACGTCCAGCGTCCACTCTGGCCGTGAGAACCTCGGCGGCACATCGTTCACGTCCCCCACCTCAACCACCACCGTCCCTGTCCCTACAGGGGAGAGGAAACACTGGTTCAGGGAGACACTTGTCACTGTCCCTGCCCTTGTCCCTGAATAAGAGGCTGGTTCAGGGAGACAATTTACACAGCAACCAATACAACACACAAATATTCCCACAGGAATATAAAGGAAAGGGGGAACGGCTAAGGCTATGGGGAAAAGTCTATGGGGAGGCTAAGGCTATGGGGAAAAGTCTATGGGGAGGCTAAGGCTATGGGGAAAAGTCTATGGGGAGGCTAAGGCTATGGGGAAAAGTCTATAGGGAAGGCTAAGGCTATGGTGAAAGGCTAAGTCACCAGATGTGAAGTACAATGTTGGTCGTACACTCCCATAAGAAATAAGAAACGATTGTTCACAGGTTGGCTAATTAACTCTTTCATGACATGAATACAGTCAGTTTTGATAATACAAAGGTGTCTGAGTAGCCAGTGCTAGCTCATAATTAAGCTTAGTTACTTGGTATATTACAAGAATTGCTAAGGCATTTAAACAGCAATAGAGCATGAGATAAAAACAAGTTTGTTTGTTCATAATGTTGCAAACAATCTAATGTGCAGATAAGAGGAAGATTACTTGTTAATTATATTTTCTAAATATCCACAAAATAGAATGACATTTTCCGATTGAAACGCGAAAAGTCTTCCAATTAAATTAAAAATTCTATACTGGATACTTTTCCAGTTTCTGTGCTCTGCTTGATCTCCGGTCAATATTCACTCACTCACAGGTGTTTTTATTCATTTACTTTCGTCAAATCGGTGTTGTTCATCATGAAACATTTTTTATTTTGTTTCCAATATGTAATAATTTGCATTTATCAGCATTAAAATGCGTCTGCTAATCGTTAGTGTGACAAATTAATTAATATATCTTTAGTCAGCTTTATATCTCCTTTGCTTGTTTGGTGTTGCAGCTTTGCTTCCCAGTTAAGAGGCTTCAATAAATTATGACATAGAATAGATCATTATCGATCTCATTTAAATGAGCAAATCTGGTCCCAAAATTAAACGCTAGGGCACTCCTCTTGAAATTTCTATCCATCCAGATGCATTTTCATTTCGAAGTAGACTTTTGTATCAGGATAACCAATTTTGCATGAAAACCTTAATGCAAAAGCATCTACCATTTGTTTCTGTTTTTTTTTAAATAGTTTTCGTTGAGGAACTTTATTGAATGATTTCTGAAAAATAACATGGTATCTATCGCTTTACTTTCAATATATATATAGAAGTATAACAAACGAAATCAAGATAATTAATAAGAACATTTTGAGAATATTTTTGGAGCAGAACTGTGGGATTGCACCACCGTCCGGGGTGACCTCGGACGCGCATCTGGCGTCACCCAGGACGCTAGTTTGATCCCTATCCAGCTTCAAACATTTTGTCATAGATATATCTCGTTATTGTGATTTCATTGTATACACACACGATTTTTATGCAAATAATTTTGATAATGAAATTATCTTTGACGCCAAATAATATACTACGAGTTCTCGAATTATTGGTTTCAGGAGTGTACCGACTACCGACGATCAGCTGATTGACCGGTAATTACAAGAAGAAAAAAATTATTTGGTAGGAGTTGGCGTGACATTGGCACGGTTTCCCTTCTTGCGGAACTATTCCTGGCTTGAGTGACATTGAAAGTATGGTCAATGTTGAAATAATATAATTTTTAGAGTTGTTTAATAATCTTGGATAAAATTTTAAAGGACTAGCTTTTTTGTCGTTGACTTTTAATAGTGATGCAAGAACATCCTATTCACAAGTTACAATGAACCGACTGACTTTTATTTATTACTCAACAATAGTGATATAAAATATAACTAATATCCTTCCCGTCTCTTCTAAGTCAACATTTTCTTCTGTTGTGTAACTAATAGACTTGGAAAGAAGAAAAAAAAAGTTTTCTCCATGTAAAACAAATATATTTTCGGCTTGCTGTGCTATTTTCTGTAGTATGTCATTAATATTCATGAATGCCAAGACGAGCGAGTTTCTTTGCATTAAATTCTAATATAATATATTTTGTTGTATTCTCCTCATTGCTTTCTGGTAATTTTTGATGCATAAAATAAAAAATATGTGTAACTTTTTTGTTCATTATTTAACTAGTTTGGTTTGATGGATACTTTTGATCAGTTGCTCTACTTCAGTGAGATACTTTTCATTTTGGTAGGAAAACTCTTCAAGCAGTTCCGCTAAATTGTCAAGCTTAAGATCAGGAACTTTTTTGCGACCACTATTTGTTACATAAAAAATCTGATATTTAATCAGATTGAACGACGATCACTTCAACTAAACTCCCCACATCATCACTTACAAACTCCTTACTAGTAGTTAAAAGTAAATCCCTGCCATGTGCCTCCCGATTGGCTAATTTACCATATGAACTGGAACCTAGCGTTAACATCCAATAAATAATTAAATCAATATTTTATGCAACAGATTTATGCATTTTTGGGCAATCTAATTGTGACTGTCAGTTACCATTCATGGTATTATCACCGTAGGATTTTTATATTGTGGTGATTTATTCCAATCAGAGTTTAAGCATTAGTTCCCTAAACGCGGCATTATTTACTGTTTTGTTATTGATATTGAACGACTGAATTGTTCATGATGAGTATTATTTCGATTTACAAATCAAATAGACTAAAGTAGATGGCAGAATGGTGGCTTGTGGAGAGTTGACTCCGCACACTGATGCTCCACACGTCCAATGGTATAGACAGGTTAATCGAGTATACTCAAGCTAAACCACCTCATAAACACACTACTAAAACCACACTGTTGTACGCTAGAGAAGAGAGCGGTACACTCACCATAGAAGCCCCCCTTTGGTACATTGTAGAACCCAGCGGTATACGCGGGAATCCTATGGTACATCAACTGCGAAAGCCCCAGTGGTATGCTAGATCTAGAAACCCTTCGGTAAATCGAGCAGAGAAGCTGTCTAGAGTGCACTAGAGGGTCCCCCCCCATCCCCCCCTTGCCGTACACTCACCCTTGAGGCCACCGCCGTCAGTGGCCACAACCTGGACGGTGTACCGTTGAGTCTTCTCGCGGTCGAGGCAACAGAGCGCCGTGGTGATGAGCCCCAGCTGACTGTCGATGCTGAAGATGGGGCTCCCGCTCGACTCGTCTATCACATTCTTCTCCAGCGAGTAGACCAGGCAAGCGTTGTGGCCCTCATCGGGGTCATCGTGGTCCGTGGCCACCATCTGGGCCACCACGGTGCCTTGGGGAAGACGGCGTCAGTAAGGATCATATCTTCTAATTTAGAAATGCTGTAAATTTCTTAGTCGTGAAAAGCTGAGAACTAAAGTTCAACAGTAAGATGTTACTGCTTCTCTGCTTCGGCTTGGCTGGTTTTTACTTGACAAATGTAAACACACACACAGATGTATAAATACATATAATTATAATTTATTTTAAATTAATATATGAAAAAAATATTGAAGAAAGCGTCACCGGAATGAGTCGTACAATAACATGCAAATACACTTTTTTTCAGTGAATCTATAGCCAACTCTTAGCAATTTAAATAACCCAAAACTATAAGTAAAAGAATTATAGAATCTAGGGGCCAGATTCACAAAACAGTTCCGCAATCACTTACTAACCTGTAAATCTTTTCTCAATCTTTGGCGGCTTTGCTTACAATTATCAAACAGTTAATGAGCTCCGAAGCACCAGGAGGCTGTTTATAACAATAACAACAGATGATTGGGAAGTTTTCATGCTCATAAACTCATTAATAAATGTAATCAAAGGCGTCAAAGATTGAGGAAAGATGTATACGTTCATAAGTGCTTGCGTAACTGCTTCGTAAATTTGTCCCTTGAGTTATACGCTTCAAGCCTATGAAATTTAGACAATTTTTTAGCACATATTAAGAAAGTTCAAATCATACTACCACTTTCTTGCTTAATGGAACTTCCTCTCAGCCTTCATGAGAAAACTATCAAGAGTAATACCAAATTATAGATCAGATATGGTTTTAGTGGTATTCACCCTGAAGCATCTCAGTGATTCGCTTCATTCCGTAAATAAGTTAAGTTTTCTTGCGCATTTGGCTGAAATTTTTTCATCTCTCTGGCGAAGAAATTTTTGTTCATTAATTTCAACTTCATATATATTACCTGATGGGTTGGATATTAATGTTTTCTTTCAAGATTGACGATTTGTTTGGTGAGTCGGTGAGATAGTCAACAGTTGGGATTTTATCATAGGAAAGATTATCTTGCATATATCGTCTCATAGATTAGATAGCTTCCAGGGGTTCAACTGATGTATTTTATTCATTATTATTTTTTTTCAATTCAATATAATTACCACATGAATTTATAACATCTGACGCTGCAATAAGCATGGCATTCCCTGCCCCACACGACACAACGCCATGAACCAAACATGTTTGCCTTCTCCAGTTGGGCTGTAGAGCTGATGGTATCATAAGGAGCGCCGTGCCAGCACCCAGCATTTTCGGGAGAAGAGAGAGCCACGCTATGATATTAAGGCCGCCTCATGATCAAATTAGAATAATGATAAGAGACCGGAGGGAAATGACTCTGCAAGGGAAGATGAATCCGATAAGCTGCGTGGCAATGAGACGAAAAGATGAGAGGTATGAGTGAGAGAATGAGAAAAGCGAGAGGGAAAAACTACGAATAAGGAAATAATGAGTTATATCGAGAGGACAACACACACTTGCGATTCGAAAGTCAGAAAGCCAGTTTAAATACATCTTTTCGGGAACTTCCATCCTTTGGTGTTCCTTACCAATTGGTACTAATTCTTTATATTGATGTACAGACAAAGGCTGGACAGAGACGCATAAACGGATCAAAGGAAAGAACTGATATCGCGCGTCAGGTCATCCATTCAATATGGGAACACGGAAGTACGAAACAACAGACAGAAAGGCACAACTGAAGACCTTCAAGCGGTCATAATGCTTACTGTATGTCTACCACCAGTCTACCTGTCCTCACCGTAGGTCTACCACCACTCTACCTGTCCTCACCGTATGTCTACCACCACTCTACCTGTCCTCACCGTATGTCTACCACCACTCTACCTGTCTTCACCTTATGTCTACCACCACTCTACCTGTCTTCACCTTATGTCTACCACCACTCTACCTGTCTTCACCTTATGTCTACCACCACTCTACCTGTCCTCACCCTATGTCTACCACCACTCTGCCTGTCCTCACCGTATGTCTACCACCACTCTACCTGTCTTCACCTTATGTCTACCACCACTCTACCTGTCCTCACCGTAGGTCTACCACCACTCTACCTGTCCTCACCGTAGGTCTACCACCACTCTACCTGTCCTCACCGTAGGTCTACCACCACTCTTCCTGTCCTCACCGTAGGTCTACCACCACTCTACCTGTCCTCACCGTAGGTCTACCACCATTCTACCTGTCCTCACCGTAGGTCTACCACCATTCTACCTGTCCTCACCGTAGGTCGACCACCACTACCTGTGCTCGCAAACGTCTACAGTAACTCTTAACAGCCACAGATAAATCCAACAGCCACCGGTAAACCCAACAGCCACCGGTAAACTCAACAGCCACCGGTAAACCCAACTGCCACCGATAAACGCAACAGCCACTGGTAAACAAAACAGCCACCTACCAGGATGGTAGCCGAGGCTATTTCCATCCCCCCGCCGGCACTTGGTTGGTAATCTTGGGCATGGTATTTTATCAAATCACGTCATTCATTGTGGTGATTTTATCAAATCACTCATTCAGTTGCATATAGTCCTGGGAACCATTCTGGCTTGTTCGCATTTGTGTTCTTCACGTGTGCCCCAAAAAATGAAGTGATTTGATAAAATACCATGCCCAAGATTACCAACGGAGTGCCGCTAGGGGGATGAAAATAGCCTTGGCTACCATCTTCTTTTCTCCGGTAGTGTTGGACGAGCGGTTAAGGGATCCTGTAAGAAGTCAACACCAGCAATCAACAGCCAATTAATGCACAACTATATTCTACCCACTTCAAGTCTCCGCCCCAATATAGAAGCTTATGGGCTTCAGAAGGCGGTGTTTGGGGTGCTGGTCCTTGCGAGAGAGACCCATTTGGTTGTGCAGTCTGTAAAGCTGGGATCATGCACCCCTGCCTGTTGAACTAGGTGCTCAGGTAGGATTTCCTTCACCAAGTTGTCAGACACCACTGAAGAGGACAGGAACGCTGGTACAGCAATTTGTGTTGCTGTGCGCACGCCAAGGCCCCTGAGTCTGACAGGAAGGGAGGCCTGTTTCCACTGTGAGTCGTTGAGGGAAAGATTGAGGGCTTTTTCTAGTGTTGATTTCAGCAAGCTGTCGTATTCTTCAAATTTAATATGGTGTTGTTGTATATATATATATATATATATATATATATATATATTTATATATATATATATATATATATATATATATATATATATATATATATATATATATATATATATATATATGCAAACAAGCCTGAATGGTCCCAAGGACTATATACAACTGAAAACTCACACCCCAGAAGTGACTCGAACCCATACTGCCAGGAGCAACGCAACTGGTATAGGGCCTTAATCCGCTTGACCATCACGACCGGACATAAGGTCGTGATGGTCAAGCGGATTAAGGCGTCCCTGTACATACCAGTTGCGTTGCTCCTGGCAGTATGGGTTCGAGTCACTTCTGGGGTGTGAGTTTTCAGTTATATATATATATATATATATATATATATATATATATATATATATATATATATATATATATATATATATATATATATATATATATATATATATATATATATATATATATATATATATATATATATATATATATATATATATATATATATATATATATATATATATATATATATATATATATATATATATATATATATATATATATATATATATATATATATATATATATATATATATATATATATAACTTTAGAACACTTTCCCACCAGGAGACTCGTACCTGTTATGCCATCTGTTATGCCAACAGATGCGTACCTGTTATGCCATATATATATATATATATATATATATATATATATATATATATATATATATATATATATATATATATATATATATATATATATATATATGTCGTACCTAGTAGCCAGAACGCACTTCTCAGCCTACTATGCAAGGCCCGATTTGCCTAATAAGCCAAGTTTTCCTGAATTAATATATTTTCTCTAATTTTTTTCTTATGAAATGATAAAGCTACCCATTACATTATGAATGAGGTCAATTTTTTTTATTGGAGTTAAAATTAACGTAGATATATGACAGAACCTAACCAACCCTACCTAACCTAACCTAACCTATCTTTATAGGTTACGTTAGGTTAGGTAGCCGAAAAAGTTAGGTTAGGTTAGGTTAGGTAGGTTAGGTAGTCGAAAAATAATTAATTCGTGAAAACTTGGCTTATTAGGCAAATCGGGCCTTGCATAGTAGGCTGAGAAGTGCATTCTGGCTACTAGGTACGACATATATATATATATATATATATATATATATATATATATATATATATATATATATCTGGTACCTAGTAGCCAGAACGCACTTCTCAGCCTACTATCCAAGGCCCGATTTGCCTAATAAGCCAAGTTTTCCTGAATTAATATATTTTCTCTAATTCTTTTCTTATGAAATGATAAAGCTACCATTTCATTATATATGAGGTCAATTTTTTTTTTATTGGAGTTAAATTTAACGTAGATATATGACCGAACCTAACCAACCCTACCTAACCTATCTTTATAGGTTAGGTTAGGTTAGGTAGACGAAAAAGTTAGGTTAGGTAGGTTAGGAAGACGAAAAAACATTAATTCATGAAATCTTGGCTTATTAGGCAAATCGGGCCTTGCATAGTAGGCTGAGAAGTGCGTTCTGGCTACTAGGTACGACATATGTATAAATATATATATATATATATATATATATATATATATATATATATATATATATATATATATATATATATATATTTATATATATATATATATATATATATATATATATATATATATATATATATATATATATATATATATATATATATATATGTCGTACCTAGTAGCCAGAACGCACTTCTCAGCCTACTATGCAAGGCCCGATTTGCCTAATAAGCCAAGTTTTCATGAATTAATTGTTTTTCGACTACCTAACCTACCTAACCTAACCTAACCTAGCTTTTTCGGCTACCTAACCTAACCTAACCCATAAAGATAGGTTAGGTTAGGTTAGGTAGGGTTGGTTAGGTTCGGTCATATATCTACGTTAATTTTAACTCCAATAAAAAAAAATTGACCTCATACATAATGAAATGGGTAATATATATATATATATATATGTCGTACCTAGTAGCCAGAACTCACTTCTCAGCCTACTATTCAAGGCCCGATTTGCCTAATAAGCCAAGTTTTCCTGAATTAATATATTTACTATAATTTTTTTCTTATGAAATGATAAAGCAACCCTTTTCTCTATGTATGAGGTCAATTTTTTTTTATTGGAGTTAAAATTAACGTAGATATATGACCGAACCTAACCAACCCTACCTAACCTAACCTAACCTATATTTATAGGTAAGGTTAGGTTAGGTAGCCAAAAAAGCTAGGTTAGGTTAGGTTAGGTAGGTTAGGTAGACGAAAAAACATTAATTCATGAAAACTTGGCTTATTAGGCAAATCGGGCCTTGAATAGTAGGCTGAGAAGTGCGTTCTGGCTACTAGGTACGACATATATATATATATATATATATATATATATATATATATATATATATATATATATATATATATATATATATATATATATATATATATATATATATATATATATATATATATATATATATATATATATATATATATATATATATGTCGTACCTAGTAGCCAGAACGCACTTCTCAGCCTACTATGTGTTACGGTGCCCTCTCCTATTTCTTTCGTTTGCCGGCTTAAAGAGTCATATCAGCTCTCCCTACTGATTCTCTGAGGTTCAGGGAGTCTAATGATATATGTGGCGACCAGACCGGCTGCCAGTTAATGGAAGGAAGTTATATTATAAGTTGTAAATAAAGGAAAATTGGCGCCCTGTTATAAAATGAAACAGTATCCCCTAATGCAGATATGACCTTTTGGAAGGGACATTAGCCGATCGCGGATTGGCCGACGTAGGTCGCGGGCGACCAATCAGGGCCCGCCATGACGTCACCGAGTGCCCCGGGCGGCGCCAACGTCAGAGTTGTTCTGACCTTGGAAGCGACAGGACGCGCCTCGGTCTGCTCTCAAGGATTGGAGGCTCTGCAAGCCTTGTTCAGTGGATTGAGCTGGCCATCGCAGCCCATCATAGTTATTGGAGACCCTGCGCTTCTGGGAAGCAAAAGAGGAACCAAGTTCAGTGAGCAGAGAAGTGCCAAACTTGGAAAATAGTCGGCGACGACGCTGGGCGGCGCCGCTGGCTGGACGTTGAGGTCTGGAAGGTGGGCGGGCAGGCCTAGCTGTGACTGGGGTCACATCCACTGAGAATCTTGGAAGGACGACACCGTGCCTAGGACAAGGAGCAACGCCTTGTGGGAGAGGCGAGTGTGGGGAAAATAGTGATTAGCTCAGCGCCCATCGATGAACCAGGATTGGGGCAGCTGAATCTCAGGGATTGGAACGGCGACGACGCGAAGGCTCCACGACACCTGAGGACCTGTGGAACGTCCTGGATCGTCAAGGATCGACCCAAGGAAGCGTGGGAACCTCACACCATCGAGGGACAGGCGTCGTGAGCCAGGAATGTAAGGTAGATCATTTTCCCTCCCATTACCCCTTGTATGAGTAGGCTAGTTAGGCCACAATATTTACTTGTGTATGTGGCAGCAAGACTTTATTACTTTAATAGTAGAATAGGCTGCAAGGCAGCTTGAGTCCAGGACTGTCAGAGAGGACAGTGTGTATGGATGGCAGGACAGTGAAGAAGAGGCGCCGACGTGGTGAAGAGGCCCTCCTGTGAGAGTGTGAGACTCCTGTCTTTCTGCCCAGTTGAAGGAGGGTTGGAGGTCGTGGAAGAAGAGGCTGACGATCTCCAGACTCATTATCCATATTTCCGTATTCATGTATTACTTGTGATTGTGTGTGTGTGTTCATGTAATTTGCATCAGTAAATCCACACATTTTATCACTGTGTTTGAGTGTGCCTCCATTTATGATATTTCTCTATGAGCATACATTTCTGGCTACAAACAATATATAATACACCCACTGAACTGCGTTGCTGGGGCGCAGATATAATAACCCAGCTGGCGACCTTGCTAAGAGGAAGATAGAGAAGACAGGCGGGAAAGGAGTTCCTGCAACCTTTTTTTGTCTGGCAGGCAAGACTCAGGGAGGTCATGGTTATAGGTAAGCCTGAGTCTTCCTTCACTCCCCCACGGGTCTAGGCCGGAACTGTTAACAGCAGTTTCCCCGTGTTTGACTGAAGGGCTTCCAGGGTGAATCAGTGGCACCCCTTTGTGGTGGAAGCAAAGACCTGCGGAGGTGGGCATTGTTGGTCCTCTCTTGTGTGACCAAGGAGACTCCGGTGAATCCAGGGAGTCGGAGGGGCTGAGTATTTGGGCCTTTGAGCCCCTAGCAGCCGAGTGTTAGCAGAGCCCCGGACCACCCACCCCCACGTGACAAGAGAACTGGCGACCTTGCCAGGATTCGAACCCCAGTAGCCAAGAACTGGGAACTTCGCCAGGAAGCGTGGATCAAGCTACAGTGTGGACCAAATTTCAAGACAAGTGTTGCCAGGGTACTAATACAGTGTGGCCAGTGAATTCGGTGGTACTGTTACTCAACCAGCTAAGGGACTGAAACGGTGAAATTAGTGCCTACTAACTTGTCTGTGCTGTCGTGTATGCTTGATGATATAGAGATGGAGGAAGACAAAGTAAAGAAATTTATTGACACAAGGGACGAGAGAATTTTGGAAGAGTGTACCAAGGCCCAGCTCCAACAAGTGGCAAACCACTTTGGGATCAGGTTGAGGACGACTAAGGTAGCGGAGCGAAGGATAGAGATCATGGCACAGCTCACAGCTCGAGAGGAAGCGACGGGAGAGGAGCCATCTCAAGAGGAGCCGTCCCGAGGAGAGCCGTCGCAAGGTGAACCGTCCCGACTAGGGCCTCCCCAAGCGCCTACCAGTGTGGAGAGAATTCACAGTGAACATGGGAGCAGTGGAAGGTCCGGCTGTAGTAAGAGGAGCCTGCAACTGGAAATAATGAAGATGCAACTGGAAGCCCAGCTGCGACGAGAGGAGAGAGAAGCGCAAATGCAGCGAGAGGAGAGAGAAGCGCAAATGCAGCGAGAGGAGCGAGAAGCTCGGCTGCAGCGAGAAGAAGGAGAGAGACAACTGCGACTGGAGGAGATAAAGGCAAAGAAAGAAGTCGAATTGCGTCGCGTTGAACGTGGTCTGCCCTCACTACCTGCACGGCGGGATGACCTCAAGGTAAGGGAACGTGACTTACCTACGTTCGAACCACAAGAAGCTGAGGCGTTCTTCGAACACTTTGAACGGATAGCGACTCTGAAGGAGTGGCCGGAAGATGATTGGGCTGCTCTGGTCCAGGGCAGGTTGACTGGTGAGGCCCGGGAAGCCTATAACATGCTGGACCTAGAGGAGTGTACTAGTTATGACGCGATTAAGAATGCGGTTCTCCACTCATTCCGGCTGACTCCGGAGATGTACCGGAAGCGGTTCAGAGAGTGTACAAGAGCGTCGGGAAAGACTTACGCCGAGACCGCCAGGGATATGGAACGGAAATTCCTACGATGGTTGAAGGCGGAGGAAGCGGAGTCGGTGGATGATATCAAACGACTGATAGTGATGGAGAAGTTCATGTCGGTGCTCCATCCTGAGTTGCGAGTAAGGGTGAGAGAAGCAGGTATTAAGGACCTGAAGGCTGCAGCGGACCGAGCCGACATGCTGGAGGAGGCACTACATATCAGGAGGGAGGGGCCGCCCAGACACTCGCCTTACCCCAGGTCGGGAGGGAACCTTAGGAGTTCAGGAGGAGCGAGGACGAGTGGGGACTCTCCCATGAGTAGTGTGCCCGATGAAGTGACGCGGTTCAAGAGCTCAAGAGACGCGGGGAGGAAGCCCCAAGCTGTGAGCAGTGGACCTAACTCGGGAGCGAGTGCTGCAGTCCCGGACACGACGACAGGGAGTCCAAGGAGGACCCAGGGGACGTCCGCAAGTGGTACCGCCAGAGTGACTAGCGAGTGGCCGCCCAGGGGAGGTGGCCGATGCTACAACTGTGGTGTGAGAGGACATTATGCCCGCGAGTGTGAGGAGCACCAAAGGAATGTAGGATTAATGTTGGAAGAGGAGAGAGTGTTTGTTCACACCCCATATTATAGTGGACCCAACGTGAATGGTTGGGAAATGAAGTTGGGTGAACATCCCTTCGTTTTCGAGGCCAACGTGAAGTTTGGAAAGTCAGACCCAGTGGAGGTGGCCGTTCTTCGAGATACGGGTGCTGACATAAGTATGGTGACCAGGAGTATTCTCCCCAAGGAATTTAATGATTCACCTGTGGGAGTGGTGAGGATACGCAGTGTGGGGGAGGAATACAGGTTGCCACTTCACGAAGTACAGCTGATTGCCGACTGCGGAGTCGAGAAAGCTATAGTAGCTGTAGCCCCTAAGTTACCCCTAGAGCATGTACAGATGGTGCTGGGTAATGACCTCGGAGGAGGCAGGATACAACCCGATTGGGCCAGGAGTGCCTATGTTGCAAGCAGCGGTACAACCCTGCCAGGTGAGGTATCGGTCGTTCCAGATGGTAGTGAGGAAGCCGACTTCGCCAGGGGAAACGTCGCCAGAGACGACGACAACGAGGGCGAGAGTGCAGAGAGGTCGTCGGAGGTTGTGGAAAACCCCGACGAGGACCTCCGACTAAGCCTGATGATGCGTGTGGAGGAGTGGCGAGGAGCAGCTGTACAAACGCCTGGGGCGGTGAAGAGGCTGCAGACCGCACTCCCTCCATACAGAAACGTGAATAAAGTAAGCTCAGTGGATGAGCGAACGGCAGTGAGGGGCAGAGTGGAGGAGCCACGACGCAAGGCACCCTATGCCGGCCAGATGAATAGTGGTAGGTGCAAGATGAACCACCGTGGTGAGGTGAGCCACAGGGAGGTGGATGAGCCCAACCACGAACCGAAGAAGACGTCTGCAGGGAAGAGAATCTCATGGAGGAGTGAAGATGTTCGTCGGGAACGAAGGAGCGAGTGGTATAGGAAAGGCAATACGAAGAAAGCAGGGAATAGGTACACCCAGGGTAGGCGCCAGCCTAACCAGAGGGGCATTGGGCCATCGCAAAAGCCTAGTGTGGAAGAGAGGAAGCTGCTGGATGGAGTACAGGTTACAAGTGCCACTGTGAGGAGACAACGCACCTACGGGAGAAGAGGAACCGAGAAGAGAGAAGATTGGCGAAGAGGAGATCATGAGAGGAAACATGGAGTACCTGTAGGACGCAGTGGAAATGCAAGACTATCTCGGAGTGCACGACGCGGTGGAGGCGCTGCATGCACTGAATCTTACAGTGGTAACGAGCCGTGGGAGTACACTCGTAGCCACGGAGAGGGGATTTCTTGTAGGTGTTCAGGGAACACCCATCACACCCGGTACTATGCGAGGTGGAGATACAATGAGGCAAGTGACTGGCAAGGTGGTACGAGCCACGTCACCAACTGGAGGAGTGACACTTCAGGAACGGAGGGAGCAAGAGTATAGATTGCCCTCTTGAGTGCTGCTCTTCCGATATGACTCTTATTTTAAGGGGAGGGGTATGTTACGGTGCCCTCTCCTATTTCTTTCGTTTGCCGGCTTAAAGAGTCATATCAGCTCTCCCTACTGATTCTCTGAGGTTCAGGGAGTCTAATGATATATGTGGCGACCAGACCGGCTGCCAGTTAATGGAAGGAAGTTACATTATAAGTTGTAAATAAAGGAAAATTGGCGCCCTGTTATAAAATGAAACAGTATCCCCTACGGCAGATATGACCTTTTGGAAGGGACATTAGCCGATCGCGGATTGGCCGACGTAGGTCGCGGGCGACCAATCAGGGCCCGCCATGACGTCACCGAGTGCCCCGGGCGGCGCCAACGTCAGAGTTGTTCTGACCTTGGAAGCGACAGGACGCGCCTCGGTCTGCTCTCAAGGATTGGAGGCTCTGCAAGCCTTGTTCAGTGGATTGAGCTGGCCATCGCAGCCCATCATAGTTATTGGAGACCCTGCGCTTCTGGGAAGCAAAAGAGGAACCAAGTTCAGTGAGCAGAGAAGTGCCAAACTTGGAAAATAGTCGGCGACGACGCTGGGCGGCGCCGCTGGCTGGACGTTGAGGTCTGGAAGGTGGGCGGGCAGGCCTAGCTGTGACTGGGGTCACATCCACTGAGAATCTTGGAAGGACGACACCGTGCCTAGGACAAGGAGCAACGCCTTGTGGGAGAGGCGAGTGTGGGGAAAATAGTGATTAGCTCAGCGCCCATCGATGAACCAGGATTGGGGCAGCTGAATCTCAGGGATTGGAACGGCGACGACGCGAAGGCTCCACGACACCTGAGGACCTGTGGAACGTCCTGGATCGTCAAGGATCGACCCAAGGAAGCGTGGGAACCTCACACCATCGAGGGACAGGCGTCGTGAGCCAGGAATGTAAGGTAGATCATTTTCCCTCCCATTACCCCTTGTATGAGTAGGCTAGTTAGGCCACAATATTTACTTGTGTATGTGGCAGCAAGACTTTATTACTTTAATAGTAGAATAGGCTGCAAGGCAGCTTGAGTCCAGGACTGTCAGAGAGGACAGTGTGTATGGATGGCAGGACAGTGAAGAAGAGGCGCCGACGTGGTGAAGAGGCCCTCCTGTGAGAGTGTGAGACTCCTGTCTTTCTGCCCAGTTGAAGGAGGGTTGGAGGTCGTGGAAGAAGAGGCTGACGATCTCCAGACTCATTATCCATATTTCCGTATTCATGTATTACTTGTGATTGTGTGTGTGTGTTCATGTAATTTGCATCAGTAAATCCACACATTTTATCACTGTGTTTGAGTGTGCCTCCATTTATGATATTTCTCTATGAGCATACATTTCTGGCTACAAACAATATATAATACACCCACTGAACTGCGTTGCTGGGGCGCAGATATAATAACCCAGCTGGCGACCTTGCTAAGAGGAAGATAGAGAAGACAGGCGGGAAAGGAGTTCCTGCAACCTTTTTTTGTCTGGCAGGCAAGACTCAGGGAGGTCATGGTTATAGGTAAGCCTGAGTCTTCCTTCACTCCCCCACGGGTCTAGGCCGGAACTGTTAACAGCAGTTTCCCCGTGTTTGACTGAAGGGCTTCCAGGGTGAATCAGTGGCACCCCTTTGTGGTGGAAGCAAAGACCTGCGGAGGTGGGCATTGTTGGTCCTCTCTTGTGTGACCAAGGAGACTCCGGTGAATCCAGGGAGTCGGAGGGGCTGAGTATTTGGGCCTTTGAGCCCCTAGCAGCCGAGTGTTAGCAGAGCCCCGGACCACCCACCCCCACGTGACATTGCACACTGATGAAAGGAGCTTCCTTTGTACATGCCTCGAGAAGGCTCTTCAAGTGTGGCTCGGGTATGTCTAATTTGGGGGTGCTCTCATCTCTGTATACTCTGTCCAGTATAATTTCTATGGTGGTGTCGACTGGGACGTTCGTAAATGGGGATTCGACGTCCAAGGAAGCAATGATTCCATCGGGCTGTGTAGTTTTGATTAATTCTAGGAAATCTGCTGATGATTGTAGACAATAGTTGCTTGGAGAGTATGGAGTTAGGAGTTCGTTAAGTCTTTTTGCCAGGTGATAGGTTGGAGTTGGTATTTGACTGATTATTGGACGTAGTGGGTTACCTGGTTTGTGTGTCTTAACATTGCCATAAGCATATCCTAAGCCATATTCGCCCTGGAGTTTAGTGAAATGAACACTACCTTTCTTTGCGTTGAGAAGCATCAAAAACGCCTTGAAATCGAAATGCTTCTGGACGACATCCATAAGTTAGAACATCACAAAAAATTCATCACCACTGACACACTTCAGGCTGAACTACTAACAGAAGCCGGGATAAAACGAAGAACATACTCATCAACAATCTTAACCCCAAGACTCAAAGAAGCAGCAAAACAGCTAAAAAAGCTGTAAGATGTAACAATAAGAAAAGCCGACAAGACAGCAGCGTATGTGTTGATTCCTACCCAATAATACATGAATAAATTTAGCGACATCCTTAGTGATTACACTAAATTTCAGCGACTCACGAGGAACCCTGGGGAAGACCTTAAACACAAAGTGAACAAAACTATTACTGCAATCAACGAAAAGAAAGGTAGTGTTCATTTCACAAAACTCCAGGGCGACTATGGCTTAGGATATGCTTATATCCAGATCATTTATTTCATATATTCACCCTTGTGTTATTTCTTATATGCTTAATGGAGTTTTCGATAGTAAACTTCATATCATTCTACTGATGTGTTTACGTGCGCCCTCCATTTCTCTTTGAGCATTATATAAGTGATACTATATGCACCACACTATGATCATTATTATTCATATTATGGAAAATATCCTAGTGACTGACAGTACTTGAGTACACTGATATTTATGGAAACGTGCCCTTGACTGGTAATTCTGAATCAACACTGTGAATGTGGCAACGTACTAATGCTGGGCGACACAGAGTTTAACCACTGAACTGCTTTGCTGGGATGCAGAGTTACAAACCCAGCTGGCGACCTTGTGAGTAGTTGCGTGACACAGGTGAGAGACAAGTGACCTGTGACCCCTTTGTTACGGCGAGCAAGACTCAGAGGAAGTGTTGTTGCTGAGTGAAGCAACATCTTAAGGTTAGTACTGAGTTTTCTTTCACTCCTCCGTGGGACACGGCCAGATCGCTAGTAGCGTTTCCGCCCGTGGTTCGACTGAAAGGCTCCCAGGGCAATCAGTGGCACCCAGGTGTCTAGGAGCAATGGGACCTCGACAAGACTACCGAGGTTCCTGTTCTCAACAAACATTGGGATTCAATCCATTCTTCCGTTAAAGAAACTTAGTCATAAAATAATTTTTCATCACGTCTCTTCAGAGATAAATTTGTCGGACCATTTACTCAAGCAAAAACAGTCATTAATTACATGATCTGATAATACAGGAAAAAAACAAATATAATGCAAGACAGGTATAATGCAAGATCTGATAATACAGGAAAAAAACACATATATAATGCAAGACATCAAATAGCCCAAACACTTTCACTTGTTACATTATCAGGAGTAGAGAGGTAAAGCAAATTACATGACAGAAGATTATATACACAAAATGTAAGTTTACATACAAACGAGGCTGGTTTACCTTCAACTTCACCAGAAACAATGTAATACACAAATAATTTTCCCGTACGTAAATAGGAATTTTAGTTTTAACAGTCGGCAAAGTTACCCATTCCGCACGTTGAACAGGAACGAGCAGTCTTTGCACAAGTTAAGAGCTCACCTCGTCTATGTACGCGCTCTTCCGTCTGGCAGGAGCTCGCTCCCATTATGAAATATTAAAAATCATACCTTTGGGAGCGTTTTGCTTATTGTTGTCATGGCGATAATACGAAGCTTTGAGCATGTGTTGGCTCTTCGGGAACTTGGTAGGAGATTGAAGTGACTGTGTGGTTGTGGTACTTTACCTTTGGGCGTGTCCTCGGAGATGGTGGTGGTGGTGGTGTGGGAGGGGAAGTACGGAGCGTTGTCGTTTACGTCCTTGAGGTTGACGCGTACGTCAGTGTGCGTCTCCAGTTCGCCATCCGACGCCGTCACCCGCAGTCGCCACTGAGCCCGGCCGTGGGGTGGGTCACGGTCCAGGGGCTGTAGTATGGGCATGGGGTGGACACGTCGTGTTAGTGTGGGCGACACGAAAAGTTAGACACTACGGACATAACATGAATGATTGTTGGTATGGAAAACAATGACTTAGAGTCAATACAATACCCACCTGCTATTATACATTAACTGAGTTAATAGTCTGCTTTTTTAAGTTTCTTTTAAGGCATTTAAACTAATGAAACGTTAACGATTACTTTTCTCCTTCTACTGACACAATATAATTGGTTTCGGCCACTTTCGTGGTGAGCGAGATCAATATTGGTGTCACTATGTTGTACGTTCTCACTACATATGTGCATTAAAATTGCACTGACGTTAACTTACTATTTATGATATGTGATATTGAAATACACACACACACACACACACACACACACACACACACACACACACACACACACACACACACACACACACACACACACACACACACACACACACACACACACACACACACACACAAATGGTCGAACAAATGGCTGTTAGAGTTTAATCCAAGCAAATGTAATGTAATGAAGATAGGGGTAGGAAGCAGGAGACCAGATACAAAGTATCACTTGGGAGATGAAATACTTCAAGAGTCCGAGAGAGAGAAAGACCTTGGGGTTAATATCACGCCAGACCTGTCCCCTGAAGCTCAAATCAAGAGGATAGTATCAGCAGCATATGCCAGGTTGGCTAACATAAGAACGGCCTTTAGAAACTTGTGTAAGGAATCTTTCAGAACATCATATACCACATATGTCAGACCAATCCTGGAGTATGCGGCACCAGCATGGAGTCCATATCTAGTCAAGCATAAGACTAAAATGGAAAAGGTTCAAAGGTTTGCCACCAGACTAGTACCGAGCTGAGAGGTATGAGCTACGAGGTTATCTTGAGGTTATCTTGAGATGATTTCGGGGCTTTTTAGTGTCCCCGCGGCCCGGTCCTCGACCAGGCCTCCACCCCCAGGAAGCAGCCCGTGACTGCTGACTAACTCCCAGGTACCTATTTACTGCTAGGTAACAGGGGCATTCAGGGTGAAAGAAACTTTGCCCATTTGTTTCTGCCTCGTGCGGGAATCGAACCCGCGCCACAGAATTACGAATCCTGCGCGCTATCCACCAGGCTACGAGGCCCCTACACCGAGAAGGAGAGACTACGGGAATTAAACCTCACTTCGTTGGAAGACAGAAGAGTTAGGGGGGACATGATCACCACATTCAAAATCCTCAAGGGTTGACAGGGTTGATAAAGACAGGCTGTTTAACACAAGGGGAACACGCACTAGGGGACACAGGTGGAAACTGAGTGCCCAAATGAGCCACAGAGATATTAGAAAGAACTTTTTTAGTGCCAGAGTGGTTGACAAATGGAATGCATTAGAAAGTGATGTGGTGGAGGCTGACTCCATACACAGTTTCAAGTGTAGATATGATAGAGGCCAATAGGCTCAGGAACCTGTACACCTGTTGATTGACGGTTGAGAGGCAGGACCAAAGAGCTAAAGCTCAACCCCCGCCAGAACAACTAGGTGAGTACACACAAACACACACACACACACACACACACACACACACACACACACACACACACACACACACACACACACACACACACACACACACACACAGGCGGCGGGCCGGCCGAGCAGACAGCATGCTGGACATGTGATCCTGTGGTCCCGGGTTCGATCCCGGGCGCCGGCGAGAAACAATCGACAGAGGTTCTTTCACCCTATGCCCCTGTTACCTAGCAGTGTATAGGTACCTGGGAGTTAGTCAGCTGTTACGGGCTGCTTCCTGTGTTGTGTGTGTGTGTGTGGTTTGGAAAAAAATAGTAGCAGTAGTTAGTAACAGTTGATTGACAGTTGAGAGGCGGGCCGAAAGAGCAAAGCTCACCCCCCGCAGGCACAACTAGGTGAATACACACACACATAAACAAACACACACACACACACATACACACACAAACAGAGAAGCAATGGAAGAATCCGGGGTTTAATAAGGAATGTATGAAAGCAAAGGAGCAGAACAAAAGGGCATGGAGGAACTTCCGTAATAACAGAACACCAGAAAGTAGAGAGAGATACCAAAGAACCAGGAACGAGTATGTCAGTGTGAGAAGAGCAGCTGAGAAAAGGTATGAAAATGATATAGCTAATAAAGCCAAGACCGAACCCAAGCTACCACACAGTCACATCAGGAGGAAGACAACAGTGAAGGAACAGGTGATGAAACTTAGGGTGGGCGAGGACAGGTACACAGAGAATGACAAAGAGGTGTGTGAAGAACTCAACAAAAGGTTCCAGAAGGTCTTTACAATAGAACAGGGAGATGTCGCGGCGCTAGAAGAGGTGGCAGCAAACCAGGTGACCTTGGATAGGTTCGAAATTACAAGAGATGAGGTCAAGAAGCACCTATTGGAGCTGGATGTGAGAAAAGCTGTTGGGCCGGATGGAATCTCGCCATGGGTATTGAAAGAGTGTGCAGGAGCACTTTGCCTACCACTCTCTATAGTGTATAGTAGGTCACTGGAAACGGGGGACCAACCAGAAATATGGAAGACTGCTAATGTTGTACCAATATACAAAAAGGATGACAGACAAGAGGCACTGGCCAGTGTCCTTAACTTGTATACCATGCAAGGTGATGGAGAAGATTGTGAGAAAAAACCTAGTAACACATCTGGAGAGAAGAGACTTCGTGACAACACATCAACATGGGTTCAGGGAGGGTAAATCTTGCCTTACTGGATTCATAGAATTCTACGATTAGGTGACAAAGATTAAACAAGAAAGAGAAGGGTGGGCGGACTGCATTTTATTGGACTGTCAGAAAGCCTTTGACACAGTACCCCATAAAAGGTTGATGCATAAGCTAGAGAAACAGGCAGGAGTAACTGGTAGGGCGCTCCAGTGGATAAGGGAGTACCTAAACAATAGGAAGCAGAGAGTTACAGTGAGGGGTGAGACCTCAGACTGGCGTGAAGTCACCAGTGGAGTCCCACAGGGCTCTGTACTTGGACCAATCCTGTTTCTGATGATCTCCCTGAGGGTATAGACTCATTCCTCTCAATGTTTGCTGACGACGCCAAAATTATGAGAAGGATTACGACAGAGGAGGACAGCTTGAGGCTTCAAGAAGACCTGGACAAGCTGCAGGAAGGGTCGAACAAATGGCTGTTAGAGTTTAATCCAAGCAAATGTAATGTAATGAAGATAGGGGTAGGAAGCAGGAGACCAGATACAAGGTATCACTTGGGAGATGAAATACTTCAAGAGTCCGAGAGAAAGACCTGGGGGTTAATATCTCGCCAGACCTGTCCCCTGAAGTTCATATCAAGAGGATAACAGCAGCAGCATATGCCAGGTTGGCTAACATAAGAACGGTCTTTAGAAACTTGTGTAAGGATTCTTTCAGAACATTATATACCACATATGTCAGACCAATCCTGGAGTATGCGGCACCAGCATGGAGTCCATATCTAGTCAAGCATAAGACTAAAATGGAAAAGGTTCAAAGGTTTGCCACCAGACTAGTACCCGAGCTGAGAGGTATGAGCTACGAGGAGAGACTACGTGAATTAAACCTCACTTCGTTGGAAGACAGAAGAGTTAGGGGGGACATGATCACCACATTCAAGATCCTCAAGGGAATTGACAGGGTTGATAGAGACAGGCTGTTTAACACAAGGGGCACACGCACTAGGGGACACAGGTGGAAACTGAGTGCCCAAATGAGCCACAGAGATATTAGAAAGAACTTTTTTAGTGTCAGAGTGGTTGACAAATGGAATGCATTAGGAAGTGATGTGGTGGAGGCTGACTCCATACACAGTTTCAAGTGTAGATATGATAGAGCCCAATAGGCTCAGGAACCTGTACACCTGTTGATTGACAGTTGAGAGGCGGGACCAAAGAGCCAGAGCTCAACCCCCGCAAGCACATCTATGTGAGTACAACTAGGTGAGTACACACACACACACACACACACACACACACACACACACACACACACACACACACACACACACACACACACACACACACACACACACACACACACACACACACACACACACACACACACACACACACACACACACACACACACACACACACAAGGAAAGAGGAAAGAGAGAGAAGGGAGAGGAGGAGGTGGTGTAGCTTTGCTACTAAGAGAAGGTTGGAGGTTCGAAGAGATGGTAATTCAGAACTGTGAAGGTTTCAGTGACTACATATCACGCACCATAGCAACTGGAAGACAGAAAATTATAATAGTAGTCATATATAACCCCCCCCCCCCGAATGACAGAACACCCAGACAGGAATATGATAGAAACAACTTGGCCACCATCAATATAATAGAGAGAGCAGCTTCTGTGGCTAACAGGAACGGATCCAGACTTCTAATCATGGGAGACTTCAACCATGGGAAGATAGATTGGGGGAACAGAGACCCACATGGAGGCCCAGACACATGGAGAGCTAAGCTGCTGGATGTGGCAACAAGAAACTTTCTAAGTCAACACGTCAAGGGACCGACAAGAATGAGAGGAGGGGATGAACCAGCCTTGCTTGATCTGATATTTACCCTAAATGAGTCGGATATAAGGGAAGTTAAGTAGGAAGCCCCATTGGGATTGAGTGTATTGAGCTTTGAGTACCTGGTTGAGCTGGGAATTATCACCCCCAAAAAAGGACTGGGAACCAAAGGGTTGGCGTACCGAAAGGGGAAACTATGAGGAGGTGAATAAATTCCTATGGGATATACATTGGGACACAGAACTCGGAACCAAGTCCGTACAAGACATGAAGGACTATGTCACCCAAAAATGTCAGGAGGTTGAAAGCAGGTTTGTCCCAGCCCGACGGGAAAAAACAGAGAAGCAAAGGAAGAATCCGTGGTTTAATAGGGAATGTATGAAAGCAAAGGAGCTGAACAAAAGGGCATGAAGGAACTCCGTAATAACAGAACACCAGAAAGTAGAGAGAGATACCAGAGAACCAGGAACGAGTATGTCAGTGTGAGAAGAGCAGCTGAGAAAAGGTATGAAAATGATATACCTAATAAAGCCAAGACCGAACCAAAGCTACTACACAGTTACATCAGGAGGAAGACAACAGTGAAGGAACAGGTGATGAAACTTAGGGTGGGCGAGGACAGGTACACAGAGAATGACAAAGAGGTGTGTGAAGAACTCAACAAAAGGTTCCAGGAGATCTTTACAATAGAACAGGGAGATGTCACGGCGCTAGAAGAGGTGGCAGTAAACCAGGTGACCTTGAATAGGTTCGAAATTACAAGAGATGAGGTCAAGAAGCACCTATTGGAACTAGTTGTGACAAAAGCTGTTAGGCCGGATGGAATCTCGCCATGGATATTGAAAGAGTGTGCAGGAGCACTTTGCTTACCACTCTCCATAGTGTATAGTAGGTCACTGGAAACGGGGGACCTACCAGAAATATGGAAGACTGCTAATGTAGTACCAATATACAAAAAGGGTGACAGACAAGAGGCACTGAACTACAGGCCAGTGTCCTTAACTTGTATACCATGCAAGATGATGGAGAAGATTGTGAGAAAAAACCTAGTAACACATCTGGAGAGAAGAGACTTCGTGACAACCCATCAACATGGGTTCAGGGAGGGTAAATCTTGTCTTACAGGCTTGATAGAATTCTACGATCAGGTGAAAAAGATTAAGCAAGAAAGAGAAGGGTGGGCGGACTGCATTTTTTTGGACTGTCGGAAAGCCTTTGACACAGTACCCCATAGAAGGTTGATGCATAAGCTGGAGAAACAGGCAGGAGTAACTGGTAGGGCGCTACAGTGGATAAGGGAGTACCTAAGCAATAGGAAGCAGAGAGTTACAGTGAGGGGTGAGACCTCAGACTGGCGTGAAGTCACCAGTGGAGTCCCACAGGGCTCTGTGCTTAGACCTATCCTGTTTCTGATATACGTAAATGATCTCCAAGAGGGTATAGACTCATTCCTCTCAATGTTTGCTGACGACGCCAAAATTATGAGAAGGATTAAGACAGAGGAGGACAGCTTGAGGCTTCAAGAAGACCTGGACAAGCAGCAGGAATGGTCGAACAAATGGCTGTTAGAGTTTAACCCAAGCAAATGTAACGTAATGAAGATAGAGGTAGGAAGCAGGAGACCAGATACAAGGTACCATTTGGGAGATGAAATACTTCAAGAGTCCGAGAGAGAGAAAGACCTTGGGGTTGATATCACGCCAGACCTGTCCCCTGAAGCTCATATCAAGAGGATAATATCAGTAGCAAATGCCAGGTTGGCTAACATAAGAACGACCTTTAGAAACTTGTGTAAGGAATCTTTCAGAACATTATATACCACATATGTCAGACCAATCCTGGAGTATGCGGCTCCAGCATGGAGTCCATATCTAGTCAAGCATAAGACTAAACTGGAAAAGGTTCAAAGGTTTGCCACCAGACAAATACCCGAGCTGAGAGGTATGAGCTACGAGGAGAGACTACGGGAATTAAACCTCACTTCGTTGGAAGACAGAAGAGTTAGAGGGGACATGATCACCACATTCAAGATTCTCAAGGGAATCGATAGGGTTGATAAAGACAGGCTGTTTAACACAAGGGGCACACGCACTAGGGGACACAGGTGGAAACTGAATGCCCAAATGAGCCACAGAGATATTAGAAAGAAATTTTTTAGTGTCAGAGTGGTTGACAAATGGAATGCATTAGGAAGCGATGTGGTGGAGGCTGACTCCATACACAGTTTCAAGTGTAGATATGATAGAGGCCAATAGGCTCAGGAATCTGTACACCTGTTGATTGACGGTTGAGAGGCGGGACCAAGGAGCCAGAGCTCAACCCCCGCAAGCACAACTAGGTGAGTACACACACACACACATACCCACTGGAAGGTACTCCGGTGGATAGAGGAGTACCTAAGCAACAGGAGACAACGAGTCAGTGTAAGGGGTGTGGTCTCAGATTGGCGAGACGTTACAAGTGGAGTCCCGCAGGGGTCAGTCCTTGGACATATACTGTTTCTGGTATATGTAAATGATCTCCCAGAGGGTATAGATTCGTTCCTCTCAATGTTTGCCGACGATGCAAAAATTATGAGGAGGATTGAAGTAGAGGATGATAGTAGGAGGCTGCAAGATGATCTAGATAGACTGAGTGAATGGTCCAACAAATGGCTGTTGAAGTTCAACCCGAGTAAATGCAAAGTAATGAAACTAGGCAGTGGAAACAGGAGGCCAGACACAGGATACAGAATAGGAGATGAAGTACTTAATGAAACAGACAGAGAGAAAGATCTAGGAGTTGATATCACACCAAACCAGTCTCCTGAAGCCCACATAAAGAGAATAACGTCTGCGGCATATGCGAGGCTGGCTAACATCAGAACGGCGTTCAGGAACCTGTGTAAGGAATCATTCAGAATCTTGTACACAACATATGTAAGACCAATCCTGGAGTATGCGGCCCCAGCATGGAGCCCGTACCTTGTCAAGCACAAGACGAAGCTGGAAAAAGTCCAAAGGTATGCTACTAGACTAGTCCCAGAACTAAGAGGCATGAGTTATGAGGAAAGGCTGCGGGAAATGCACCTTACGACACTGGAAGACAGAAGAGTAAGGGGGGACATGATCACAACCTACAAAATCCTCAGGGGAATCGACCGGGTAAACAAGGATGAACTATTCAACACTGGAGGGACGCGAACAAGGGGACACAGGTGGAAGCTGAGTACTCAAATGAGCCACAGAGACATTAGAAAGAACTTTTTCAGTGTCAGAGTAGTTAGTAAATGGAATGCACTAGGAAGTGATGTGGTGGAGGCTGACTCCATACACGGTTTCAAATGTAGATATGATAGAGCCCAGTAGGCTCAGGAATCTGTACACCAGTTGATTGACGGTTGAGAGACGGGACCAAAGAGCCAGAGTTCAACCCCCGCAAGCACAGTTAAGTGAGTACAATTAGGTGAGTACACACACACACACACACACACACACACACACATTTAGGGCGCTTTACACTGCCTACGTGAGGCCAGTCTTAGAGTATGCCGCCTCATCATGGAGTCCCCATCTGAAGAAGCATATAATGAAACTGGAAAAGGTTCTGAGGTTTGCAACGAGACTCGTCCCAGAGCTACGAGGGATGGGGTATGAGGAGCGCCTGAGGGAACTGTGCCTTACGACACTAGAAAGAAGATGGGAGAGGAGGGACATGATAGGAACGTATAAGATACTCAGAGGGATTGACAGAGTGGACATAGACGAAATGTTCACACGGAATAGTAACAGAACGAGGGGACATGGATGGAAACTTGAAACTCAGATGAGTCACAGAGATGTTAGGAAGTTTTCTTTTAGCGTGAGAGCAGTGGGAAATGGAATGCACTTCAGGAACAGGTTGTGAAAGCAAATACTATTCATAATTTTAAAACCAGGTATAATAGGGAAATGAGACAGGAGTCATTGCTGTAAACAACCGATGCTCGAAAGGCGGGATCCAAGAGTCAATGCTCGATCCTGCAGACACAACTAGGTGAGTACAACTAGGTGAGTACACACACACACACACACACACACACACACACACAAGGAAGTTTATGAAGTGATGTGGCTGACTCCATACACAATTTCAAGTATAGATATGATAGAGCCCAATAGCTCTGGAACCTGTTCACCTGTTTATTGACGGTTGAGAGGCGGGACCAAAGAGCCTGAGCTCAACCTCCGCAAGCACAATTAGGTGAGTCCAATTAGGTGAGTACACACACACATCATGCGTCAGTGGCTGTGTGGATAACATCCTGGACACGTAATCCTTTAGCCCGGGTTCGATTCCCGGCGCCGGCGCAAAACAAAATGGACAGAGTTTCTTTTACCCTGATGCCTCTGTTACCTAACAGTAAATAGGTACCTAGGAGTTAGACAACTGTTACTGGCTGCTTCCTGTGTGTGTATGTGTGTGTGTGTGTGTGTGTGTGTGTGTGTGTGTGTGTGTGTGTGTGTGTGTGTGTGTGTGTGTGTACTCACCTAGTTGTACTCACCTAATTGTGTTTGCGGGGGTTGAGCTCTGGCTCTTTGGTCCCGCCTCTCAACCGTCAATCAACAGGTGTACAGATTCATGAGCCTATCGGGCTCTGTCATATCTACACTTGAAACTGTGTATGGAGTCAGCCTCCACCACATCACTTCCTAATGCATTCCATTTGTCAACCACTCTGACACTAAAAAAGTTCTTTCTAATATCTCTGTGGCTCATTTGGGCACTCAGTTTCCACCTGTGTCCCCTTGTGCGTGTTCCCCTTGTGTTAAATAGACTGTCTTTATCTACCCTATCAATCCCCTTCAGAATCTTGAATGTGGCGATCATGTCCCCCCTAACTCTTCTGTCTTCCAGCGAAGTGAGGTTTAATTCCCGTAGTCTCTCCTCGTAGCTCATACCTCTCAGCTCGGGTACTAGTCTGGTGGCAAACCTTTGAACCTTTTCCAGTTTAGTCTTATCCTTGACTAGATATGGACTCCATGCTGGGGCTGCATACTCCAGGATTGGCCTGACATATGTGGTATACAAAGTTCTGAATGATTCTTTACACAAGTTTCTGAATGCCGTTCGTATGTTGGCCAGCCTGGCATATGCCGCTGATGTTATCCGCTTGATATGTGCTGCAGGAGACAGGTCTGGCGTGATATCAACCCCCAAGTCTTTTTCCTTCTCTGACTCCTGAAGAATTTCCTCTCCCAGATGATACCTTGTATCTGGCCTCCTGCTCCCTACACCTATCTTCATTACATTACATTTGGTTGGGTTAAACTCTAACAACCATTTGTTCGACCATTCCTTCAGCTTGTCTAGGTCTTCTTGAAGCCTCAAACAGTCCTCTTCTGTTTTAATCCTTCTCATAATTTTTGCATCGTCCGCAAACATTGAGAGAAATGAATCGATACCCTCCGGGAGATCATTTACATATATCAGAAACAAGATAGGACCGAGTACAGAGCCCTGTGGGACTCCACTGGTGACTTCACGCCAATCGGAGGTCTCACCCCTCACCTTAACTCTCTGCTTCCTATTGCTTAGATACTCCCCTATCCACTGGAGCACCTTACCAGCTACACCTGCCTGTCTCTCCAGCTTATGTACCAGCCTCTTATGCGGTACTGTGTCAAAGGCTTTCCGACAATCCAAGAAAATGCAGTCCGCCCAGCCCTCTCTTTCTTGCTTAATCTGTGTCACCTGATCGTAGAATTCTATCAAGCCTGTAAGGCAAGATTTACCCTCCCTGAATCCATGTTGGCGATTTGTCACGAAGTCCCTTCTCTCCAGATGTGTTACCAGGTTTTTTTTGTGTGTGTGTGTGTGTGTGTGTGTGTGTGTGTGTGTGTGTGTGTGTGTGTGTGTGTGTGTGTGTGTGTGTGTGTACTCACCTATTTGTGCTTGCGGGGGTTGAGCTTTGGCTCTTTGGTCCCGCCTCTCAACTGTCAATCAACTGGTGTACAGATTCCTGAGCCTACTGGGCTCTATCGTATCTACATTTAAAACTGTGTATGGAGTCAGCCTCCACCACATCACTGCCTAATGCATTCCATCCGTTAACTACTCTGACACTGAAAAAGTTTCTTCTAACGTCTCTGTGGCTCATGTGGGTACTCAGTTTCCACCTGTGTCCCCTTGTTCGCGTCCCACTAGTGTTGAATAGTTTATCCTTGTTTACCCGGTCGATTCCTCTGAGGATTTTGTAGGTTGTGATCATGTCTCCCCTTACTCTTCTGTCTTCCAGTGTCGTAAGGTGCATTTCCCGCAGCCTTTCCTCGTAACTCATGCCTCTTAGTTCTGGGACTAGTCTAGTGGCATACCTTTGGACTTTTTCCAGTTTCGTCTTGTGCTTGACAAGGTACGGGCTCCATGCTGGGGCCGCATACTCCAGGATTGGTCTTACATATGTTGTGTACAAGATTCTGAATGATTCCTTACACAGGTTCCTGAACGCTGTTCTGATGTTAGCCAGCCTCGCATATGCCGCAGACGTTATTCTTTTTATGTGGGCTTCAGGAGACAGGTTTGGTGTGATATCAACTCCTAGATCTTTCTCTCTGTTCGTTTCATTAAGTACTTCATCTCCTATTCTGTATCCTGTGCTTGGCCTCCTATTTCCACCACCTAGTTTCATTACTTTGCATTTACTCGGGTTGAACTTCAACAGCCATTTGTTGGACCATTCACTCAGTCTGTCTAGGTCATCTTGTAGCCTCCTACTATCGTCCTCAGTTTCAATCCTTCTCATAATTTTTGCATCATCGGCAAACATTGAGAGAAACGATTCTATACCCTCTGGAAGATCATTTACATATATCAGAAACAGTATAGGTCCAAGGACTGACCCCTGCGGTACTCCACTCGTAACGTGTCGCCAATCTGAGACCTCACCCCTGACACTGACTCGTTGTCTCCTGTTACTTAGGTACTCCTGTATCCAGCGGAGTACCTTCCCTTTCACTCCAGCCTGCATCTCCAGTTTTTTCACTAGCCTATTGTGTGGCACTGTGTCAAAGGCTTTCTGACAATCCAAAAATATGCAGTCTGCCCACCCTTCTCTTTCTTGCCTTATTTTTGTTGCCTGGCCGTAGAATTCAAGTAACCCTGTGAGGCAGGACCTGCCATCCCTGAATCCATGTTGATGCTGTGTTACAAAGTTCTTTCGCTCCAGGTGCTCCACTAGCTTTCTTCGCACAATCTTCTCCATCATCTTGCATGGTATGCAGGTTAGGGACACTGGTCTGTAATTCAGTGCCTCCTGTCTATCCCCTTTCTTGTATATCGGGACTACGTTAGCTGCTTTCCAAATTTCTGGCAGTTCCCCTGTTGCCAGTGATTTGTTATACACCATGGAGAGCGGGAGGCACAGTTCTTCTGCTCCTTCCTTTAGTATCCAAGGGGAGATTCCGTCTGGACCTATAGCCTTTGTCACATCCAATTCTAGTAAACACTTCCTTACTTCCCCGCTGGTAATCTCAAACTCTTCCAGTGGTTCCTGGTTAGCTATTCCCTCTCTTATCTCTGGGATTTCTCCTTGCTCCAAGGTGAAGACCGCCTGGAATTGTGTGTGTGTGTGTGTGTGTGTGTGTGTGTGTGTGTGTGTGTGTGTGTGTGTGTTTACTAGTTGTGTATTTGCGGGGGTTGAGCTTTGCTCTTTCGGCCCGCCTCTCAACTGTCAATCAACTGTTTACTAACTACTTTTTTTTTTTTTTTTTTTTTTTTTTTCCCACCCCACACACACACACACCCCAGGAAGCAGCCTGTAACAGCTGACTAACTCCCAGGTACCTATTTACTGCTAGGTAACAGGGGCACTTAGGGTGAAAGAAACTTTGCCCATTTGTTTCTGCCTCGTGCGGGAATCGAACCCGCGCCACAGAATTACGAGTCCTGCGCGCTATCCACCAGGCTACGAGGCCCCCTAAGTGTGTGTACTCACCTAGTTGTACTCACCTAGTTGTGTTTGCGGGGGTTGAGCTCTGGCTCTTTGGTCCCGCCTCTCAACCGTCAATCAACAGGTGTACAGATTCCTGAGCCTATCGGGCTCTGTCATATCTACACTTGAAACTGTGTATGGAGTGAGCCTCCACCACATCACCCCCTAATGCATTCCATTTGTCAACCACTCTGACACTAAAAAAGTTCCTTCTAATATCTCTGTGGCTCATTTGGGCACTCAGTTTCCACCTGTGTCCCCTTGTGCGTGTTCCCCTTGTGTTAAATAGACTGTCTTTATCTACCCTATCAATCCCCTTCAGAATCTTGAATGTGGTGATCATGTCCCCCCTAACTCTTCTGTCTTCCAGCGAAGTGAGGTTTAATTCCCGTAGTCTCTCCTCGTAGCTCATACCTCTCAGCTCGGGTACTAGTCTGGTGGCAAACCTTTGAACCTTTTCCAGTTTAGTCTTATCCTTGACTAGATATGGACTCCATGCTGGGGCTGCATACTCCAGGATTGGCCTGACATATGTGGTATACAAAGTTCTGAATGATTCTTTACACAAGTTTCTGAATGCCGTTCGTATGTTGGCCAGCCTGGCATATGCCGCTGATGTTATCCGCTTGATATGTGCTGCAGGAGACAGGTCTGGCGTGATATCAACCCCCAAGTCTTTTTCCTTCTCTGACTCCTGAAGAATTTCCTCTCCCAGATGATACCTTGTATCTGGCCTCCTGCTCCCTACACCTATCTTCATTACATTACATTTGGTTGGGTTAAACTCTAACAACCATTTGTTCGACCATTCCTTCAGCTTGTCTAGGTCTTCTTGAAGCCTCAAACAGTCCTCTTCTGTTTTAATCCTTCTCATAATTTTAGCATCGTCCGCAAACATTGAGAGAAATGAATCGATACCCTCCGGGAGATCATTTACATATATCAGAAACAAGATAGGACCGAGTACAGAGCCCTGTGGGACTCCACTGGTGACTTCACGCCAATCGGAGGTCTCACCCCTCACCGTAACTCTCTGCTTCCTATTGCTTAGATACTCCCTTATCCACTGGAGCACCTTACCAGCTACACCTGCCTGTCTCTCTAGCTTATGTACCAGCCTCTTATGCGGTACTGTGTCAAAGGCTTTCCGACAATCCAAGAAAATGCAGTCCGCCCAGCCCTCTCTTTCTTGCTTAATCTGTGTCACCTGATCGTAGAATTCTATCAAGCCTGTAAGGCAAGATTTACCCTCCCTGAATCCATGTTGGCGATTTGTCACGAAGTCCCTTCTCTCCAGATGTGTTACCAGGTTTTTTCTCACGATCTTCTCCATCACCTTGCATGGTATACAAGTCAAGGACACTGGCCTGTAGTTCAGTGCCTCTTGTCTGTCGCCCTTTTTGTATATTGGGACCACATTCGCCGTCTTCCATATTTCTGGTAGGTCTCCCGTCTCTAGTGATTTACTATACACTATGGAGAGTGGCAAGCAAAGTGCCTCTGCACACTCTTTCAGTACCCATGGTGAGATCCCATCTGGACCAACCGCCTTTCTAACATCCAGATCCAGCAGGTGTCTCTTGACCTCCTCTCTCGTAATTTCGAACTCCTCCAAGGCCGCCTGGTTTACCTCCCTTTCTCCTAGCACAGTGACCTCACCCTGTTCTATTGTGAAGACCTCCTGGAACCTCTTGTTGAGTTCCTCACACACCTCTCTGTCATTCTCTGTATACCTGTCCTCGCCTGTTCTAAGTTTCAATACCTGTTCTTTCACTGTTGTTTTCCTTCTGATGTGACTGTGGAGTAGCTTTGGTTCGGTCTTGGCTTTGTTTGCTATATCATTTTCAAAATTTTTCTCTGCTTCTCTTCTCACCCTGACGTACTCATTCCTGGTTCTCTGGTATCTCTCCCTGTGTGTGTGTGTGTGTGTGTGTGTGTGTGTGTGTGTGTGTGTGTGTGTGTGTGTGTGTGTGTGTGTGTGTGTGTGTGTGTGTGTGTGTGTGTGTGTGTGTGTGTGTGTGAAAAAAAGAGTTTTTATTAACAGTTAATTGACATTTGAGTGGCAGGCGGGAAGAGCTGAGCTCAACCCTCGCAAGCACATCTATGTGAGTACACACACACACACACACACACACACACACACACACACACACACACACACACACACACACACACACACACACACACACACACACACACACACACACACACACACACACACACACACACACACACACACACACACACACACACACACACACAC
Source organism: Procambarus clarkii (assembly GCF_020424385.1). Lineage (NCBI taxonomy): Eukaryota > Metazoa > Arthropoda > Malacostraca > Decapoda > Cambaridae > Procambarus > Procambarus clarkii. The sequence continues at coordinate 2,505 of NW_025564575.1, read as the reverse complement.
ACAGCAGCATCAGTTGCCTGCAGGATTGGCTCAAGACTCTTAATCATGGACGACTTCAACCATCAAAAGATTGACTGGGAGAATGGAGGACCCACATGGTGGTGCAGATACATGAAGAGCTAAACTCTTGGAAGTGGCAACAAGGAACTTTCTGAGTCAGCATGTCAGGGAACCCATAAGAGTGAGAGGCAATGATGAACCAGCTAGACTCAACTTGATATTCACCCTGAATGAGTCAGAAATAAGGGAAGTCAAAGTTGAAGCCCTTATAAGAATGAGTGAGCACAGTGTACTGACTTTTGAGTACTTGGTGGAGGTAGGGAAAACCTATCCAAGGATGGGATCGGAGGGAAAAAACTAAATTATCGAAGAGGAAAATATAACGAAATGAGGAACGTCCTCAGGGGAATACCATGGGAAACAGAACTTAGAGACAAGACTGTGCAGGACATGATGGATTTTTTCACCCAGAAATGCCAGGAAGCTGCAGACAGGTTTATCCCGGTTCAAAAGGAGAGAAACGAAAAAAAAAAAAACCAGAAAGATCCATGGTTCAACCAGGAATGCAAGGTAGCGAAGCAACTGAATAAAAGAACATGGAGAAACTACGGAAATAACAGAACACCGGAGAGCAGGGAGAGATACCAGAAGGCCAGAAATGAGTACCTCAGAGTGAGGAGGGAAGCAGAGAGACAGTATGAAAATGACATAGCGAGTAAAGCCAAGACTCAACCAAAGCTGCTCCACAGCCACATCAGGAGGAAAAAAGCAGTGAAGGAACAAGTGATAAAATTGAAAAAAGGGGAGAACAGATACACAGAGAGTGACAAGGAGGTGTGTGAAGAACTCAACAAGAGATTAAAAGAGGTCTTCACAATAGAACAAGGAGAAGCCCCTGCACTAAATGAGGAGGAGGCAAACCAAGCAACCTTGGAGGAATTTGACCTCACCAGTGATGAGATCAAAAGGTGTCTGTTGGAGCTGGATGTGACAAAGGCTGTCGGGCCTGACAGAATCTCACCATGGATACTAAAGGAAGGTGCAGAAGCACTAAGTGTTCCACTCTCTATAGTGTATAACAGGTCACTGGAAACAGAAGATCTACCAGAAAGTTGGAAGACAGCTAACGTAGTCCCAATATACAAAAAAGGGTGACAAGCAAGAGGCACTGAACTAAAGGCCAGTTTCCCTAACTTGTTTACTATGCAAGGTAATGGAGAAGATCGTGAGGAAAAGGCTCGTAGAGTATTTGGAGGGAAATAACTTTGTAATGCACCACCAACATGGGTTCAGAGACGGTAAATCGTGCCTCACAGGTTTACTAGAATTCTATGACCAGGCAACAAAAATTAGGCAGGAAAGGGAAGGTGTGAGCCGACTGTATTTTCCTGGACTGCCAGAATGCCTTTGACACAGTACCCCATAAAAGGCAATTTAAAAAGTTGGAGCAACAGTCAGGAGTAAAAGAGAAGGTGCTGCAATAGATAAGGGAGTACTTAAACAACAGGAAACAGCGAGTAACGGTGGGGTGGGAGACATCAGAGTGGCGAGATGTCACCAGCGGATTCCCACAGGGCTCAGTACTTGGACCCATCCTGTTTCTAATATATGTAAACGATCTTCCGGAGGGTATAGACTCATTCCTCTCAATGTTTGCTGATGATACAAAAATTATGAGAAGAATCAAGATGGATGAAGATAGACAGAGTCTACAGGATGACCTGGACAAACTGGAGGAATGGTCTGGAAAATGGTTGCTAAAGTTCAACTCAGGAAAGTGTAAAGTAATGAAATTAGGCAAAGGGAGCAGGAGGCTGAACACAAGGTACCACCGGGGAGGTGAATTAGGCAAGAGTCAAATAGAGAGGGGTTGATATCAAACCGAACCTTTCGCCAGAGACTCACATCAAAAGGATATCATCAGCGCCATATGCTAGACTGGCCAACATAAGAACTGCCTTTAGAAACTTGTGTAAGGAATCGTTCAGGACCCTGTATACTACTTATGTCAGACCAATCCTGGAATATGCAGCGCCAGCCTGGAGTCCATACCTAGTTAAACAAAAGACCCCAGCCCCATGCTGGGTTGCCAAGGTGTTCTTGCTGGGTAGCCAAAGTTCCCCCTGCTGGGTGGCCAAGGTGCCCCTTGCTGGGTGACCAAGGTGCCCCCTGCTTGGTGGCCAAGGTGTCCCCTGCTCGGTGGCCAAGGTGCCCCTTGTCGGGTGGCCAAAGAGCCCACTGCTAGGTGGCCAAAGTACCCCCTGCAGGGTGGCCAAGGTGCCCCCTGTTAGGTGACCAAGGTGCCCTCTGCTGGGTGGCCAAGGTGCCCCCTGCTCGGTGGCCAAGGTGCCCCTTGCTGGGTGGCCAAAGTGCCCATTGCTGGGTGGCCAAAGTGCCCCCAGCTGGATGGCCAAAGTGCCCCCAGCTGGGTGGCCAAGGTGGCGCCTGCTGGGTGGCCAAGGTGCCCCCTGCTGGGTTGCCAAGGTGCTTCCTGCTGGGTGGTCA
>NW_025564574.1:0-45956 GCF_020424385.1 Procambarus clarkii | reverse complement strand
AGAGCGGAGGGCAGCGTTGAAGACAGTGTCATGAAAAAGGAGGAGAGCGCGAGAGAGAGGCAGAAGGGAGAGGTCAGGGAGAGCAGCACTGAGTAGGGTCCAGTCTGCCTTAGCAAACTGCCACCTAGGGAAAGAGAGGGAAGGGCGAAAAGAGAAAAAGGAAACAAGGATGGGGAAATGATCACTTCCATGGAGGTCATCAAGAACCTGCCACGTGAAATCTAAGTAAAGAGAAGAAGAGCAGAGAGAAAGATCAAGACAAGAAAGGGTGCGAGTCCGAGAGTCCAAATGAGTGGGCTCACCAGAATTCAGAAGAGACAGGGAAGAAGAGAGGAGAAACGGCTCAAGGAGGCGACCCCGGGTATTCGTCAGAACGTCACCCCAAAGAGAATGACGACAATTGAAGTCACCCAGCAGGAGCACAGGCTCCGGCAAGGAGTCCAGGAGGTGTTTCAAATCAGGAAGAGAGAGCGGGACACTCGGGGGGAGATAAATGGAACAAACTGTGTACCATTTCCCCACAAAGATACGAGCAGCAGAACAATGGAGAGGCGAAGGAAAAGTAAAGGAACAAAGGGAACATCAGCCCGAATCAAGAGAGCAGAAGAATTGGAAGCTCCAGCAATGGCTGGGGGGGGGGGGGAGAGAGAAAGGAATAGCCACGAAAACGACCAGGACGAGCACCAAGCATTGGCTCCTGGAGACAGACACAAAGGGGCGAAAACCGCGAAATCAGAAGTTGGAGTTCGAGGAAATTGGCGTAATAACCTCGAACGTTCCATTGAAGAATGGACAACGACGAGAAGAGAAAGGACAAAAACAGAGAACAAGGAAGAAACAAAGGCGAAAGAGCAACAGAGCACGTTAAAGAATATCAGGGTCGGGATCAGGGTCAGCAAAGTCAGGGTTAGGGGGCATGGGTAAACTGAGCAAAGACGGAGGGAAGGAAACGGGAGAACAGATCAGAGGTGGGCGGGCAGGGTCCGGAGGAGGAGGAGGAGGAGGAAGAGGAGGAGACAACGGAGAGGAGCCGTCAAGGACAGCAGCAGGAGGAGGGGGAGTAGAAAGAGGGGAGCGCACCCCAGCAAGAGCAGTAACCGAAAGGGAAGCAGGGGCCAAAGAAACCTCCATAGCAGGAAGAGGGGGCGCAAGCACTGAAACGGGAGGGGAAGGAGCAACAGAGCCAGAAGGAGGAGCTGAGGAAGAAAGCGAAGCCTTCTTACCCGCCGGGGAAGAGGAAGGAGAGGAGCCAGGCTTACGCTTCTGACTTAAAGAGACCGGTGTCCCAGCAACTACGTACCGGGCAACGGATTCCAGTGTCTCAACAGGAGAAGCCGAACGAGAGCACACACGACGGCCGTTAGGAGAGCGATGGACATCCGCCCGCACCGACAGGCGGTGGGGAGAGCCGATAGATGGAGGAAGAGGATGGGAAGGAGGATCGGAGGGGGACGAGGAAGAAGACACAGAAGACACGACAGACCGGGTAGAAGGAAGGGGAACCCCAGACAGAGGACCAGGAGGAGGATCCTTCGGGAGAGAACCCAAAGGAACAGAGGAGGGGGCAGTGGGCGCATCAGGGTCCAAGGCCCGGAAACGGTTGTGAGTCTGAGGAAGGCGGGAAGGACGAGGAGAGGAAGAGCGCAACACGCGCGCATAAGAGATATTAGCATAAGGCGGGAGCCGGCGAACCTGGCGCCTCGCCTCAGGAAAAGATAAACGCTCCCGGTGCTTCAGGTTGAGGACGGCTGCCTCAAGCTTATAATGGACACACGCACGGGAGAAGGTAGGATGGGCCTCACCGCAGTTGAGGCAACGAGCCTGGGGAGAAGTGCACTCCGACTTAGAGTGACCTTCGCCACCACACAAAGGACAGAGAGAGACAGTCCCGGAGCAGCGGAGGGCACCATGCCCAAACCTCCAGCACTTGTTGCAGAGCCGAGGAGAAGGAATGTACTCCTGGACAGAGCACCTGGCACCAGCAAGAATGACAGAGGGTGGAAGGGTCCTACCATCAAAGGTAATCTTCACAACCCGGAGGGGTTGACGGCGACTACCACGAGGGGGACGAGTAAACGTGTCCACCTGGAGAATAGAATGGCCCTGGGCAGCGAGGATATGTCGAATATCGTCATGGCAGTCGCGCAGGTCCCGAACACCGGTTGCAACATGGGGCGGGAGCAAAATAGTGCCAACACTGGCATTCAACTGAGCGTTCTTCGAGACCCGAACGGGGGTCTCGCCAAGGCAGGATAAGGCAGCCAAGCGGGAAGCAGCATCCTGAGAAGGAGCAGCAACGACACGTGTACCGAGACGAGTGGGGTTGAAAGTAATGGAGGCATCCACGGAATCAACTTGATGTCGATGGAGGGAGAAATCGTCAGGAGGCGCAGAATCAAGAGGGAGGAGATCAAAATATTTGGCCCGCGAAGCGGGACCAAACAAGGCTTGATAGGTAGCAGAACTGGAAGGAATCGAGCGAGGGCGGCCGTGACGAGGACGGCGGTGAGAACCCCCAGAGAGAGAGGGGTTAAAAGGCGCAGTAGTTACAACTAGAGAAGGAGCCGCGCCAGGGGACGAGGTAGTCACCACTGGGGGCTTGGGGCTCGACCCAACCACAGAGGAGGGAAGGGAGCCAGGGGAAGGAGTCAGAGAGGCCAAAGGAGGAGCAAGGTCGGGGCCCAATGCAGCGGAGGCTACAGAGCCCGGTCTTCCAATACGGACCGACTCGGGGGCTTGGTCGCCCACCCCACGAGCCTGAGAAGGTAAGCCAGAAGTAGCCGAAACAGGGGTTATCATCTTGACAAAAAGAAGAATTCACTCACGAATGTGCCCCCACACCCACCATGGAGCCACAATTAGAGGCAGGACACCCAACAAGAAGCTATCGCCGATCTTGTCGGGGCCTCCTAGGGGTGCGTCGTGAGTATACGCCCCACAAACGCCACCTTAAGAAACCGACAGTCCGTCGAGATCGGGTTCAGTGACGAAGTGGGGATTGACAATAAAAGGTTCCCCTCGCTCTCGACGTCGGGTACTGCAGTTCTACGGGTGCATGAGTATGCCTCCTCAAGCACCCGGGCGTCAAAATAGAAGAAGTCCATGGAAGAACCAGAACGAGCAAAAGGTCGGCAGGAAACGGCAAGCAGATAGGAGAAGAGGGGGAGAAAAACGAAAAAGAAGGAAAAGGAAAAGGTGCCCAGCAGAATTGGAGAGGACGGCAGCAGGAGCACAAGGCTAGAAAAGGACAGAGGACTGTCCTAAGGAGCATCACACTCCGGCAGCCACCCACGAAGCCCCCACACGGCGACAACGAGCTGAGCGGGGAGGGGGAAATACAGAGTAAGATATTGAAAAGGGGAGAAGTTCTGTTTTTATTGCATATATCGACGTTTCAGCCGGATTAGAGCGGTTTTACGTGTACATCTTACATCGTTAATATAAACGGAAAATCAGGAACATTTTAGTTAATTCTAATGAAAACGCATTGATTTTTATCATTTGTATTGGAAACAACATTGTCATATGTCTTTTCCTGGTTTTCTTAATATGAAACCTCGCTCTATGATTTGAAGTTAAAATCCTCAAATGTGGTAAAATAGTGACTTTTTCACGTTTTTCATGTAGTGTGATTTTACGTAAATATATTCGTTTTTACCAATATTTCGATACTACTTCATGTTTTCTCACGATATGTGATTTAACCGTCATGTCTCAGAATTTCGCAAATTTTGCATTTTTAAGCAAGTTTCTTGCATTTTCTTTTGTACTAAAAATCATCGAATTTAGCAATATTTTGACGTTTATCATCCCCTTTTCTTTTATGTGATTTAAACAAAATATCATCGAATTAGGCAATATTTTGCCGTTTTTCCACGTTTTGTGAATTTTCTGTCCATTGGTATTAATTCATTAAATATATGATAAAAATGATGCAAACACATAATTGATTAGATAATAACCTTAAATACTTCATTTTCAATCATCTATTTGTTTCTCGTTAAAATACTGAGTAAGATATTGAAAAGGGGAAAAGTTTGGTTTTTATTGCATATATCGACGTTTCAGCCGGAATAGAGCGGTTTTACGTGTACATCTTCCATCGGTAATATAAACGAAAAATCAGGAACATTTTAGTTAATTCTAATGAAAACACATTGGTTTTTATCATTTGTATTGGAAACAACATTGTCATATGTCTTTTCTTGGATCTCTTGGATCTAAACAATACGAAACCTCACTTTATGATTCGAAGTTAAAATCCTCAAATTTGGTATAAACGTGACTTTTTTCACGTTTTTCATGTAGTTTGATATTACGTAAATATATTCATTTTTACCAATACTTCGATACTATTTCATGCAGTATCACGATATGTGATTTGGTCTTCAAATCTAAGAATTTCGCATAATATTGCATTTTAAGCAAGTTTTCTTGCATTTTGTTTCGTACTAAAAATCATCAAATTTAGCAATATTTTGACGTTTATCATCCGCTTTTACATTATGTGATTTAAACAAAATATCATCGAATTAGGCAATATTTTGCCGTTTTTCCACGTTTTGTGAATTTTCAGTTTATTGGTATTAATTCATTACATATATGATAAAAATGATGCAAACACATAATTGATTAGATTTTAACCTTAAATACTTCATTTTCATTCATCTATTTGTTTCTCGTTAAAATACTGAGTAAGATATTAAAAAGGGGAGAAGTTCGGTTTTTATTGCATATATCGACGTTTCAACCGGAATAGAGCGGTTTTACGTGTACATCTTCCATCGGTAATATAAACGAAAAATCAGGAACATTTTAGGTAATTCTAATGAAAACACATTGATTTTTATCATTTGTATTGGAAACAGCATTGTCATATGTCTTTTCTTGGATCTAAACAATACGAAACCTCGCTTTATGATTCGAAGTTAAAATCCTCAAATTTGGTATAATCGTGAATTTTCACGTTTTTCATGTAGTTTGATATTACGTAAATATATTCATTTTTACCAATACTTCGATACTATTTCATGCAGTATCACGATATGTGATTTGGCCTTCAAATCTCAGAATTTCGCATAATATTGCATTTTAAGCAAGTTTTCTTGCATTTTGTTTCGTACTAAAAATCATCGAATTTAGCAATATTTTGACGTTTATCATCCCCTTTTCCTTTATGTGATTTAAACAAAATATCATCGAATTAGGCAATATTTTGCCGTTTTTCCACGTTTTTGTGAATTTTCAGTTTATTGTTATTAATTCATTATATATACGATAAAAATGATGCAAACACATAATTGATTAGAAATTAACCTTAAATACTTCATTTTCAATCAACTATTTGTTTCTTGTTAATATACAGAGTAAGATATTGAAACGGGGAGAAGTTCTGTTTTTATTGCATATATCGACGTTTCAGCCGGATTAGAGCGGTTTTACTTGTACATCTTCCATCGGTAATATAAACGGAAAATCAGTAACATTTTAGTTAATTCTAATGAAAATGCATTGATTTTTATCATTTGTATTGGAAACAACATTTTCATATGTCTTTTCTTTGATCTTCTTAATACGTAACCTCGCTCTATGATTTGAAGTTAAATTCTTCAAATATGGAAAAATAGTGACTTTTTTCACGTTTTTCATGTAGTGTGATTTTACGTAAATATATTCATTTTTACCAATATTTCGATACTACTTCATGTTTTCTCACGATATGTGATTTGGCCGTCATATCTCAGAATTTAACAAATTTTGCATTTTTAAGCAAGTTTCTTGCATTTTGTTTTGTACTAAAAATCATCGAATTTAGCAATATTTTGACGTTTATCATCCCCTTTTCCTTTATGTGATTTAAACAAAATCTCAACGAATTAGGCAATATTTTGCCGTTTTTCCACGTTTTTGTGAATTTTCAGTTTATTGGTACAAATTCATTAAATATACGATAAAAATGATGCAAACACATAATTGATTAGATAATAACCTTAAATACTTCATTTTCAATCGTCTATTTGTTTCTCGTTAAAATACTGAGTAAGATATTGAAAAGGGGAGAAGTTTTGTTTTTATTGCATATATCGACGTTTCAGCCGGAATAGAGCGGTTTTACGTTTACATCTTCCATCGGTAATATAAACGGAAAATCAGGAACATTTTAGTTAATTCTAATGAAAACGCATTGATTTTTATCATTTGTATTGGAAACAACATTGTCATATGTCTTTTCTTGGATCTTTGGATCTAAACAATACGAAACCTCGCTCTATGATTCGAAGTTAAAATCCTCAAATTTGGTATAATAGTGACATTTTTCACGTTTTTCATGTAGTGTGATATTACGTAAATATATTCATTTTTACCAATATTTCGATACTACTTCATGCAGTATCACGATATGTGATTTGGCCGTCATATCTCAGAATTTCGCAAATTTTGCATTTTTAAGCAAGATTCTTGCATTTTGATTTGTACTAAAAATCATCGAATTTAGCAATATTTTGACGTTTATCATCCCCTTTTCCTTTACGTGATTTAAACAAAATATCATCGAATTAGGCAATATTTTGCCGTTTTTCCACGTATTTGTGAATTTTCAGTTTATTGGTATTAATTCATTACATATATGATAAAAATGATGCAAACACATAATTGATTAGATAATACCCTTAAATACTTCATTTTCAATCATCTATTTGTTTCTCGTTAAAATACTGAGTAAAATATTGAAAAGGGGAGAAGTTCGGTTTTTATTGCATATATCGACGTTTCAACCGGAATAGAGCGGTTTTACGTGTACATCTTCCATCGGTAATATAAACGAAAAATCAGGAACATTTTAGTTAATTCTAATGAAAACACATTGGTTTTTATCATTTGTATTGGAAACAACATTGTCATATTTCTTTTCTTGGATCTCTTGGATCTAAACAATACGAAATCTCACTTTATGATTCGAAGTTAAAATCCTCAAATTTGGTATAAACGTGACTTTTTTCACGTTTTTCATGTAGTTTGATATTACGTAAATATATTCATTTTTACCAATACTTCGATACTATTTCATGCAGTATCACGATATGTGATTTGGTCTTCAAATCTAAGAATTTCGCATAATATTGCATTTTAAGCAAGTTTTCTTGCATTTTGTTTCGTACTAAAAATCATCGAATTTAGCAATGTTTTGACGTTTATCATCCGCTTTTACATTATGTGATTTAAACAAAATATCATCGAATTAGGCAATATTTTGCCGTTTTTCCACGTTTTGTGAATTTTCAGTTTATTGGTATTAATTCATTACATATATGATAAAAATGATGCAAACACATAATTGATTAGATTTTAACCTTAAATACTTCATTTTCATTCATCTATTTGTTTCTCGTTAAAATACTGGGTAAGATATTGAAGAGGGGAGAAGTTCGGTTTTTATTGCATATATCGACGTTTCAACCGGATTAGAGCGGTTTTACGTGTACATCTTCCATCGGTAATATAAACGAAAAATCAGGAACATTTTAGTTAATTCTAATGAAAATGCATTGATTTTTATCATTTGTATTGGAAACAACATTGTCATATGTCTTTTCTTGGATCTAAACAATACGAAACCTCGCTCTATGATTCGAAGTTAAATCCTCAAATATGGTATAATAGTGACTTTTTTCACGTTTTTCATGTAGTTTGATATTACGTAAATATATTCATTTTTACCAATACTTCGATACTATTTCATGTTTTATCACGATATGTGATTTGGCCTTCAAATCTCAGAATTTCGCATAATATTGCATTTTAAGCAAGTTTTCTTGCATTTTGTTTTGTACTAAAAATCATCGAATTTAGCAATATTTTGACGTTTATCATCCCCTTTTCCTTTATGTGATTTAAACAAAATCTCAACGAATTAGGCAATATTTTGCCGTTTTTCCACGTTTTTGTGAATTTTCAGTTTATTGGTATTAATTCATTAAATATACGATAAAAATGATGCAAACACATAATTGATTAGATAATAACCTTAAATACTTCATTTTCAATCGTCTATTTGTTTCTCGTTAAAATACTGAGTAAGATATTGAAAAGGGGAGTAGTTTTGTTTTTATTGCATATATCGACGTTTCAGCCGGAATAGATCGGTTTTACGTGTACATCTTCCATCGGTAATATAAACGGAAAATCAGGAACATTTTAGTTATTCTAATGAAAACACATTGATTTTTATCATTTGTATCGGGAACAACATTGTCATATGAATTTTCTTGGATCCAAATAATACGAAACCTCGCTTTATGATTCGAAGTTAAAATCCTCAAATTTGGTATACTAGTGACTTTTTTCACGTTTTTCATTTAGTTTGATAACGCGTAAATATATTTTTTTTTACCAGTACTTCGATACTATTTCATGTAGTTAGTATCACGATATGTGATTTGGCCTTCAAATCTCAGAATTTCGCATAATATTGCATTTTAAGCAAGTTTTCTTGCATTTTGTTTCGTACTAAAAATCGTCGAATTTAGCAATATTTTGACATTTTTCATCCCCTTTTCCTTTATGTGATTTCAACAAAATATCATCGAATTAGGCAATATTTTGCCGTTTTTCCACGTTTTTGTGAATTTTCAGTTTATTGTTATTAATTCATTAAATATACAATAAAAATGATGCAAACACATAATTGATTAGAAATTATCCTTAAATACTTCATTTTCAATCAACTATTTGTTTCTCGTTAAAATACAGAGTAAGATATTGAAAAGGGGAGAAGTTCTGTTTTTATTGCATATATCGACGTTTCAGCCGGATTAGAGCGTTTTTACGTGTTCATCTTCCATCGGTAATATAAACGGAAAATCAGGAACATTTTAGTTAATTCTAATGAAAACACATTGATTTTTATCATTTATATTGGAAACAACATTGTCATATGTGTTTTCTTGGATCTAAATAATACGAAACCTCGCTCTATGATGCGAAGTTAAAATCCTCAAATTTGGTATATTAGTGACTTTTTTCACGTTTTTCGCACTTTGAAATTACGACTTTTTATTGCGAAAATATGCCAATTACTGAGAGCGGCGATGGATCGCATTTTGCCCAAACCCTCACTGCAGTTTTCAAAATATCCCAAACATCCCAAATTCGACCCTTTAACCATATTTTGGAGCCAAATTCTGGCTCTCTGCACGTATTCGCAGTTTGAAATTACAACTTTTTATACCGCAAATATGCCAAATACTGAGAGCAGCGATGATTCACATTTTGCCCAAACCCCCCTGCAGTTTTCAAAATATCCCCAAAATCCAAAATTCGACCCTTGAGCTATATTTTGGAGCCAATTTCTGGCTCTCTTCACGTATTCGCAGTTTGAAATTTCGACTTTTTATACCGAAAATATGCCAATTACTGAAAGTTGCGATGGATCGCATTTTGCCCAAACCCTCCCTGCAGTTTTCAAAATATTCCAAACATCCAAAATTCGACGCCTGAGCAATATTTTGAGGCCAAATTCTGGCTCTCGGCACGTATTCGCAGTTTGAAATTGCGACTTTTTATACCGTAAATATGCCAATTACTGAGAGCAGCGAAGGGTCACATTTTGCCAAAAAAAAACCAGCAGTTTTCGAAATATCCCAAACATCCCAAATTCGACCCTTAAGCCATATATTGGAGCCAATTTTTGGCTCTCTGCACGTATTCGCAGTTTGAAGTTAAAACTTTTTATACCGCAAATATGCCAAATACTGAGAGCAGCGATGATTCACATTATGCCCAAAATCCCCTGCAGTTTTCAAAATATCCCAAAAATCCAAAATTCGACCCTTGAGCCATATTTTGGAGCCAATTTCTGGCTCTTTTCACATATTCGCAGTTTGAAATTTCGACTTTTTATACCTAAAATATGCCAACACGCTGGCAGAGGTCTCCAGCAACACGCTGGCAGGGATCTCCAGCAACACACTGGCAGAAGTCTCCAGCAACACACTGGCAGGGGTCTCCAGCAACACACTGGCAGAGGTCTCCAGCTGCAGAGGCTTAAGAGAGGGATGCAGAGGCTGAAGAGAATAATGCAGAGGCTCAAGAGAGTGATGCAGAGGCTCAAGAGAGTGATGCAGAGGCTCAAGAGAGTGATGCAGAGGCTCAAGAGAGTGATGCAGAGGCTCAAGAGAGGGATGCAGAGGCTCAAGAGAGGGATGCAGAGATTGAAGAGAGTGATGAAGAGGCTCAAGAGAGTGATGCAGAGGCTTAAGAGAGGGATGCCGAGGCTCAAGAGAGTGATGCAGAGGCTCAAGAGAGGGATGCAGAGATTGAAGAGAGTGATGAAGAGGCTCAAGAGAGTGATGCAGAGGCTTAAGAGAGGGATGCCGAGGCTCAAGAGAGTGATGCAGAGGTTTAAGAGTGATGCAGAGGCATAAGAGAGGGATGCATGGACTCAAGAGAGGAATACAGAGGCTCAAGAGAGTGATGCAGAGGCTTAAGAGAGTGATGCAAAGGCTCAAGAGAGAGATGCAGAGGCTCATGAGAGGGATGCAGAGGCTCAAGAGAGGGAGGCAGAGGCTCAAGAAAGGGATGCAGAGTCTTAAAAAAGTGATGCAGATGATCAAAATAGGGATGCAGAGGCTTAAGAGGGAGATGCAGCGGCTCAAGAGAGTGATGCAGTGGCTCAAGAGAGGGATGAAGAGGCTCAAGAGAGTGATGCAGACTCAAGAGAGTTATGCAGAGGATCAAGAGAGTGGTGCAGAGGCTTACGACAGTGATTCAGAGGCTCAAGAGAGGGATGTAAAGGCTCAAGAGAGTGATGCAGAAGCTTATGAGAGTGATGCAGAGGATTAAGAGAGTGATGCAGAGGCTCAAGAGAGTGATGCAGAGGCTCAAGAGAGGGACTCATATGCTCAAGAGATGGATGCAGAGGCTTACGAGAGTGATGCAGAGGCTCAAGAGAGTGATGCAGAGGCTTAAGAGAGGGATGTAGAGGCTCAAGGGAGTGATGCAGAGGCTCAAGAGAGTGATGCAGAGGCCTAGGAGAATGATGCAGAGGCTCAAGAGAGGGATGCAGAGGTTGAAGAGAGTGATGCAGAGGCTCAAGAGAGGGATGCAGAGGCTCAAGAGAGAGATTCAGAGGCTTCCGAGAGTGATGCAGAGGCTTAAGAGAGTGATGCAGAGGCTTAAGATCACTCTCTTAAGCCTCTCTTAAGGGATGCAGGGGCTCAAGAGAGGGATGCAGAGGCTCAAGAGAGTGATACAGAGGCTCAAGAGAGTGATGCAGAGGATGAAGAGAGGGATGCAGAGGCTTAAAAATGTGATGCAAAGGCTCAAAATAAAGATGCAGAGGCTTAAGAGGGTGATGCAGAGGCTCAAGAGAGGGATGCAGAGGCTGAAGAGAGTTATGCAGAGGCTAAAGAGAGTGATGCAGAGGCTCAAGAGAGTGATGCAGAGGATGAAGAGAGGGATGCAGAGGCTCATGAGAGGGCTGCAGGAGTTCACGAGAGGGATGCAGAGGCTCAAGAGAGTGATGCAGAGGCTTAAGAGAGGTATGCAGAGGCTGAAGAGAGTGATGCAGAGGATTAAGAGAGGAATGCAGAAGCTGAAGAGAATGATGCAGAGGCTTAAGAGAGGAATGCAGAGGCTGAAGAGAATGATGCAGAGGCTCAAGAGAGTGATGCAGAGGTCCAAGAGAGTGATGCAGAGGCTCAAGAGAGTGATGCAGAGAATCAAGAGAGTGATGCTGAGGCTCAAGAGAGTGATGCAGAGGCTGAAAAGAGTGTTGCAGAGGCTCAAGAGAGGGATGCAGAGGCTCAAGAGGGTGATGCAGAGCCTCAAGAGAGTAATGCAATGGCTCTAGAGAGGGATGCAGAGGATAAAGAGAGTGATGCAGAGGCTCGAGAGAGTGATGCAGAGGCTCAAAAGAGGGATTCAGAGGCTCAAGAGAGGGATGCAGAGGCTGATGAGAGTGTTGCAGAGGCTCAAGAGAGGGATGCAGAGGCTCAAGAGAGTGATGAAGAGGCTCAAGAGAGTTATGCAAAGGCTCAAGAGAGTGAAGCAGAGGCTTACGAGAGTGATGCAGAGGCTCAAGAGAGGGATGTAGAGGCTCAAGAGAGTGATGCAGGAGCTCAAGAGAGTGCTGCCGAGGCTCAAGAGAGTGATGCAGAGGCATAAGAAAGGGATGCAGGGGCTCAAGAGAGGAATGCAGAGGCTCAAGAGAGTGATGCAGAGGCTTAAGAGAGTGATGCAGAGGCATAAGAAAGGGATGCAGGGGCTCAAGAGAGGAATGCAGAGGCTCAAGAGAGTGATGCAGAGGCTTAAGAGAGTGATGCAAAGGCTCAAGAGAGAGATGCAGAGGCTCATGAGAGGGATGCAGAGGCTCAAGAGAGGGAGGCAGAGGCTCAAGAAAGGGATGCAGAGTCTTAAAAAAGTGATGCAGATTATCAAAATAGGGATGCAGAGGCTTAAGAGGGAGATGCAGCGGCTCAAGAGAGTGATGCAGAGGCTCAAGAGAGGGATGCAGAGGCTGAAGAGAGTAATGCAGACTCAAGAGAGTTATGCAGAGGATCAAGAGAGTGGTGCAGAGGCTTACGACAGTGATTCAGAGGCTCAAGAGAGGGATGTAAAGGCTCAAGAGAGTGATGCAGAAGCTTATGAGAGTGATGCAGAGGATTAAGAGATGGATGCAGAGGCTTAAGAGAGTGATGCAGAGGCTTAAGAGAGGGATGTAGAGGCTCAAGGGAGTGATGCAGAGGCTCAAGAGAGTGATGCAGAGGCCTAGGAGAATGATGCAGAGGCTCAAGAGAGGGATGCAGAGGTTGAAAAGAGTGATGCAGAGGCTCAAGAGAGGGATGCAGAGGCTCAAGAGAGAGATGCAGAGGCTGAAGAGAGTGATGCAGAGGCTCAAGAGAGTGATGCAGAGGCTCAAGAGAGTGATGCAGAGGCTCAAGAGAGTGATGCAGAGGATGAAGAGAGGGATGCAGAGGCTCATGAGAGGGCTGCAGGAGTTCACGAGAGGGACGCAGAGGCTCAAGAGAGTGATGCAGAGGCTTAAGAGAGGTATGCAGAGGCTCAAGAGAGTGATGCAGAGGCTTAAGAGAGGAATGCAGAAGCTGAAGAGAGGAATGCAGAGGCTCAAGAGAGTGATGCAGAGGCTTAAGAGAGTGATGCAGAGGCTCAAGAGAGTGATGCAGAGGCTCATGAGAGTGATGCTGAGGCTCAAGAGAGTGATGCAGAGGATTAAAAAGAGTGATGCAGAGGCTCAAGAGAGTGATGCAGAGGCATAAGAGAGTGATGCAGAGGCTCAAGAGAGGGATGCAGAGGCTCAAGAGAGTGATGCAGAGGCTGAAGAGAGTGATGCAGAGGCTCAAGAGAGTGATGCAGAGGCTGAAGAGAGTGGATGCAGAGGCTCAAGAGAGGGATGCAGAGGCTCAAGAGAGGGATGCAGAGGCTCAAGAGAGTGATGCAGAGGCTCAAGAGAGTGATGCAGAGGCTCAAGAGAGTGATGCAGAGGTTTAGGAGAGGGATGCAGAGGCTCAAGAGAGTGATGCAGAGGCTCTAGAGAGTGATGCAGAGGCTCAAAAGAGTGATGCAGAGGCTCAAGAGAGTGATGCAGAGGATCAAGAGAGTGATGCAGAGGCTCAAGAGAGGGATGCAGAGGCTGATGAGAGTGTTGCAGAGGCTCAAGAGAGGGATGCAGAGGCTCAAGAGAGTGATGCAGAGACTCAAGAGAGTTATGCAGAGGCTCAAGAGAGTGAAACAGAGGCTTACGAGAGTGATGCAGAGGCTCAAGAGAGGGATGTAGAGGCTCAAGAGAGTGATGCAGGAGCTCAAGAGAGTGCTGCCGAGGCTCAAGAGAGTGATGCAGAGGCTCAAGAGAGGGATGCAGACATTGAAGAGAGTGATGAAGAGGCTGAAGAGAGTGATGCAGAGGCTTAAGAGAGGGATGCCGAGGTTCAAGAGTGTGATGCAGAGGATTAAGAGATGGATGCCGAGGCTCAGGAGTGATGCAGAGGCTCAAGAGAGGGATGCAGAGATTGAAGAGAGTGATGAAGAGGCTCAAGAGAGTTATGCAGAGGCTTAAGAGAGGGATGTTGAGGCTCAAGAGAGTGATGCAGAGGCTTAAGAGAGTGATGCAGAGGCATATGAAAGGGATGCTGGGGCTCAAGAGAGGAATGCAGAGGCTCAAGAGAGTGATGCAGAGGCTTAAGAGAGTGATGCAAAGGCTCAAGAGAGAGATGCAGAGGCTCATGAGAGGGATGCAGAGGCTTACGAGAGTGATGCAGAGGCTAAAGAGAGGGACGTAGAGGCTCAAGAGTGTGATGCAGGAGCTCAAGAAAGTGATGCAGAGGCTCAAGCGAGTGATGCCGAGGCTCAAGAGACTGATGCAGAGGCTCACGAGAGTGATGCAGAGGCTCAAGACAATGATGCAGAGGCTTAAGAGAGTGATGCAGAGGCATAAGAGAGGGATGCAGGGGCTCAAGAGAGGAATGCAGAGGCTCAAGAGAGTGATGCAGAGGCTCAAGAGAGTGATGCAGAGGCTCAAGAGAGAGATGCAGAGGCTCAAGAGAGTGATGCAGAGGCTTAAGAGAGGGATGCAGAGGATTAAGAGAGTGATGCAGAGGCTCAAGAGAGTGATGCAGAGGCTCAGGAGAGGGATTCAGAGGCTCAAGAGAGTGATGCAGAGGCTCGAGAGAGTGATGCAGAGGCTCAAGTAAGTGATGCAGAGGCTTAAGAGAGTGATGCAGAGGCTGATGAGAGGGATGCAGAGGCTCAAGAGAGGGATGCAGAGGCTCAAGAGAGTGATGCAGAGACTCAAGAGAGTTATGCAGAGGCTCAAGAGAGTGAAGCAGAGGCTTACGAGAGTGATGCAGAGGCTCAAGAGAGTTATGCAGAGGCTCAAGAGAGTGATGCAGAGGCTCAAGAGAGTGATGCAGAGGCTCAAGAGAGTGATGCAGAGGCTCAAGAAAGGGATGCTGAGGCTCAAGAGAGTGATGCAGAGGCTCAAGAGAGTGATGCAGAGGCTTAAGAGAGGGATGCAGAGGCTCAAGAGAGGGATGCAGAGGCTCAAGAGAGGGATGAAGAGGCTCAAGAGAGTGATGCAGAGGCTTAAGAGAGGGATGCCGAGGCTCAAGAGAGTGATGCAGGAGCTCAAGAGAGGGATGCAGAGGCTCAAGAGAGTGATGCCGAGGCTCAAGAGAGTGATGCAGAGGCTCAAGAGAGTGATGCAGAGGCTCAAGAGAGTGATGGAGAGGCTCAAGAGAGGGATGCAGAGGCTCAAGAGAGGGATGCAGAGGCTCAAGAGAGTGATGCAGAGATTGAAGAGAGTGATGAAGAGGCTCAAGAAAGTGATGCAGAGGCTTAAGAGAGGGATTCCGAGGCTCAAGAAAGTGATGCAGAGGCTCAAGAGAGGGATGCAGAGATTGAAGAGAGTGATGAAGAGGCTCAAGAGAGTGATGCAGAGGCTTAAGAGAGGGATGCCGAGGCTCAAGTAAGTGATGCAGAGGCTTAAGAGAGTGATGCAGAGGCATAAGAGAGGGATGCAGGGGCTCAAGAGAGGAATGCAGAGGCTCAAGAGAGTGATGCAGAGGCTTAAGAGAGTGATGCAAAGGCTCAAGAGAGAGATGCAGAGGCTCATGAGAGGGATGCTGAGGCTTACGAGAGTGATGCAGAGGATTAAGAGAGTGATGCAGAGGCTCAAGAGAGTGATGCAGATGCTCAAGAGAGGGATGTAGAGGATAAAGAGAGTGATGCAGAGGTTCAAAAGAGGGATTCAGAGGCTCAAGAGAGGGATGCAGAGGCTGATGAGAGTGTTGCAGAGGCTCAAGAGAGGGATGCAGAGGCTCAAGAGAGTGATGCAGAGACTCAAGAGAGTTATGCAGAGGCTCAAGAGAGTGAAGCAGAGGCTTACGAGAGTGATGCAGAGGCTCAAGAGAGGGATGTAGAGGCTCAAGAGAGTGATGCAGGAGCTCAAGTGAGTGCTGCAAAGGCTCAAGAGAGTGATGCAGAGGCTCAAGAGAGTGATGCAGAGGATCAAGAGAGTGATGCAGAGGCTCAAGAGAATGATGCAGAGGCTTAAGAGAGGGATGCAGAGGCTCAAGAGAGGGATGCAGAGATTGAAGAGAGTGATGCAGAGACTCAAGAGAGTTATGCAGAGGCTCAAGAGAGTTATGCAGAGGCTCAAGAGAGTGAAGCAGAGGCTTACGAGAGTGATGCAGAGGCTCAACAGAGGGATGTAGAGGCTCAAGAGAGTGATGCAGAAGCTCAAGAGAGTGCTGCCGAGGCTCAAGAGAGTGATGCAGAGGCTCAAGAGAGGGATGCAGACATTGAAGAGAGTGATGAAGAGGCTGAAGAGAGTGATGCAGAGGCTTAAGAGAGGGATGCCGAGGTTCAAGAGAGTGATGCAGAGGCTTAAGAGAGGGATGCCGAGGTTCAAGAGTGTGATGCAGAGGATTAAGAGATGGATGCCGAGGCTCAGGAGTGATGCAGAGGCTCAAGAGAGGGATGCAGAGATTGAAGAGAGTGATGAAGAGGCTCAAGAGAGTTATGCAGAGGCTTAAGAGAGGGATGTTGAGGCTCAAGAGAGTGATGCAGAGGCTTAAGAGAGTGATGCAGAGGCATATGAAAGGGATGCTGGGGCTCAAGAGAGGAATGCAGAGGCTCAAGAGAGTGATGCAGAGGCTTAAGAGAATGATGCAAAGGCTCAAGAGAGAGATGCAGAGGCTCATGAGAGGGATGCAGAGGCTTACGAGAGTGATGCAGAGGCTAAAGAGAGGGACGTAGAGGCTTAAGAGTGTGATGCAGGAGCTCAAGAAAGTGATGCAGAGGCTCAAGCGAGTGATGCCGAGGCTCAAGAGACTGATGCAGAGGCTCACGAGAGTGATGCAGAGGCTCAAGAGAATGATGCAGAGGCTCAACAGAGTGATGCAGAGGCTCATGAGAGGGACGCAGAGGATCAAGAGAGGGATGCAGAGATTGAAGAGAGTGATGAAGAGGCTCAAGAAAGTGATGCAGAGGCTTAAGAGAGGGATTCCGAGGCTCAAGAAAGTGATGCAGAGGCTCAAGAGAGGGATGCAGAGATTGAAGAGAGTGATGAAGAGGCTCAAGAGAGTGATGCAGAGGCTTAAGAGAGGGATGTCGAGGCTCAAGTAAGTGATGCAGAGGCTTAAGAGAGTGATGCAGAAGCATAAGAGAGGGATGCAGGGGCTCAAGAGAGGAATGCAGAGGCTCAAGAGAGTGATGCAGAGGCTTAAGAGAGTGATGCAAAGGCTCAAGAGAGAGATGCAGAGGCTCATGAGAGGGATGCTGAGGCTTACGAGAGTGATGCAGAGGATTAAGAGAGTGATGCAGAGGCTCAAGAGAGTGATGCAGATGCTCAAGAGAGGGATGCAGAGGATAAAGAGAGTGATGCAGAGGCTCGAAAGAGTGATGCTTAGGTTCAAAAGAGGGATTCAGAGGCTCAAGAGAGAGATGCAGAGGCTGATGAGAGTGCTGCAGAGACTCAAGAGAGTGATGCAGGAGCTCAAGTGAGTGCTGCAAAGGCTCAAGAGAGTGATGCAGAGGCTCAAGAGAGTGATGCAGAGGATCAAGAGAGTGATGCAGAGGCTCAAGAGAATGATGTAGAGGCTTAAGAGAGGGATGCAGAGGCTCAAGAGAGGGATGCAGAGATTGAAGAGAGTGATGAAGAGGCTCAAGAAAGTGATGCAGAGGCTTAAGAGAGGGATGCCGAGGCTCAAGAGAGTGATGCAGAGGCTCATGAGAGGGATGCAGACATTGAAGAGAGTGATGAAGAGGCTCAAGAGAGTGATGCAGAGGCGTAAGAGAGGGATGCCGAGGCTCAAGAGAGTGATGCAGAGGCTTAAGAGTGGGATGCCGAGGCTCAAGAGAGTGAGGCAGAGGCTCAAGAGAGGGATGTGAACACCATGCAAAGGGTAGTGAACACCACGCCAAGGGTAATGAACACCACACCAGGGGTTGTGAACACCACGTCAAGGATAGTGAACACCACACCAAGGGTAGTGAACACCACACAAAGGGTAGTGAACATCACGGCATGGGTAGTGAACACCACGTCAAGGTTAGTGAAAACCATGCTAATGGTGGTGAACACCATGCCAAGGGAAGTGAACACAATGCCAAGGGTAGTGAACACCATGCCAAGGGTAATGAACACCTTGCCAGGGGTAGTGAACACCACGTTATAGGTAGTGAACACCAAATGAAGGGTAGTGAACACCACGCCAAGGCTAGTAAACACCACGCCAAGGGTAGTGAACACCATGCAAAGGGTAGTGAACACCACGCTAAGAGTAGTGAACACCACGTCATGGGTAGTGAACACCACGCTAAGAGTAGTGAACATTACGCCAAGGGTAGTGAACACCACGCGAAGGGTAGTGAGCACCACACCAAGGGAAGTGAAAACCATGTCAAGGGTAGTGTACACCACGCCAAGTTCAGTGAACACCACGCCACGTTCAGTGAAAACCACGCCAAGGGTAGTGAACACCACGCATAGGGTAGTGAACACCACGTCAAGGGTAGTGAACACCACGCCAGGGGTCGTGAACACCACCACAAGGGTAGTGAACACCATGCCAAAGGTAGTGAACACCATGCGAATGGTAGTGAACACTAAGCCAAAGGTAGTAAACACCACGCCAAGGGTGGTGAACACCACGCCAGGGGTAGTGAACACCACGCAAAGGGTAGTGAAGACCACGCCAAGGGTAGTGAACATCAAGCCATTGGTTGTGAACATCAAGCCAAAGGTAGTGAACACCACGCCAAGGGAAGTGAACATAACGCCAAGGGTAGTGAACATCACGCCAAGGGTAGTGAACATCAAGCCATTGGTTGTGAACATCAAGCCAAAGGTAGTGAACACCACGCCAAGGGTAGTGAACACTATGCCATGTGTAGTGAACACCACGCCAAGGGTAGTGAACACCACGTCAAGGTTAGTGGAAACCATGCATAGGGTAGTGAACACCATGGCAAGGGAAGTGAACACTATGCCAAGGGTAGTGAACACTATGCTAAGGGTAGTGAACACCTCGCCAGGGGTTGTGAACACCACGCCAAGGGTAGTGAACACCAAATGAAGGGTAGTGAACACCATGCCAAGGGTAGTGAACACCACGCCAAGGTTAGTAAATATCAAGCCAAGGTTAGTGAACACCATGCAAAGGAAAGTGAACACCATGCCAAGGGTAGTGAACACCACGCGAAGGGTAATGAACCCCACGCCAAAGGTAGTGAACACCACGTAAAGGGTAGTGAACACTATGCCAAGGGTAGTGAACACTAGGCCAAGGGTAGTGAACACCTCGCCAGGGGTAGTGAACACCACGCCAAGGGTAGTGAACACCAAATGAAGGGTAGTGAATACCACGCCAAGAGTAGTGAACACCACGCCAAGGTTAGTGAACACCACGCTATGGGTAGTGAACACGATGCCAAGCGAAGTGAACACCATGTTAAGGGTAGTGAACACCACGCCAAGGGTAGTGAATACCACACGAAGGGTAGTGAACACCACGCTAAGAGTAGTGAACACCACGTCATGGGTAGTGAACACTACGCCAAGGGAAGTGAACACCACGCCAAGAGTAGTGAACATTACGCCAAGGATAGTGAACACCACCCCAAAAAATAGTGAGCATTACACCACGGGTAGTGAAAACCATGTCAAGGGTAGTGAACACCACGCCAAGTTCAGTGAACACCACGCCACGTTCCGTGAATACCACGCCAAGGGTAGTGAACACCACACCAAGGGTAGTGAACACCACGATCAGGGTAGTGAACACCACGTCAAGGGTAGTGAACACCACGCCAGGGGTCGTGAACACCACACCAAGGGTAGTAAACACCATGCCAAGAGTAGTGAACTCCTTCCCAATGGTAGTGAACACCACGCGAAGGGTAGTGAAGACCACGCTAAGGGTAGTGAACACCACGCCAAGGTAGTGAACACCACGCTAAGGGTAGTGAACACCATGCCAAGGGTAGTGAACACCATGCCAATTGTAGTGAACACCAAGCCAAGGGTAGTAAACACCACGCCAAGGGAAGTGAACACCACGCCATGGGTAGTGAACACTATGCCAAGGGTAGTGAAAACCACGCCAAGGGTGGTGAACACCAAGCCAAGGTTAGTGAACCCCACGCCAAGGGTAGTGAAAACCACGCCAAAGGTAGTGAACGTGACGTTAAGGGTAGTGAACACCACGTTAAGGGTAGTGAACAGCACGCCAAGTGTAGTGAACCCACGCCAAGGGTAGTGAACACCACGCTAAGGGTAGTAGTGAACACCACGCCAAGGGGAGTGAACACCACACAAAGGGTAGTGAACACCACATCAAGGGTAGTGAACACCATGTCAAGGGCATTGAACACCACGCCAAGGGTAGTGAACACCACGCCAAGGGTAGTGAACACCACGCAAAGAGTAGTGAACACCACGTCAAGAGTAGGGAACACCACGCCAAGGGTAGTGAACACCACGCAATGGGTAGTGAACACCACGCCAAGGGTAGTGAACAACATGCCAAGGTAGTGAACACCACGCCAAGGGTAGTGAACACCACACAAAGGGTAATGAACACAACGCCAAGGGTAGTGAACACCACATCAAGGGTTAGTGAACACGAAGGTAAGGGTAGTGAACACCATGCCAAGGGTAGTGAACACCATGCCAAGGGTAGTGAACACCACGCCAGGGGTAGTGAACACCACGCCAAGGGTAGTGAACACCATGCCAAGGGTAGTGAACACCACGCTAAGGGTAGTGAACACCACGCCAAGGGTAGTGAACACCACGCCAAGGGTAGTGAACACCACGCCAAGGGTAGTGAACACCACGCCAAGGGTAGTGAACACCACGCCAAGGGTAGTGAACACCACGCTAAGGGTAGTGAACACCACGCCAAGGGTAGTGAACACCACGCCAAGGGTAGTGAACACCACGCCAAGGGTAGTGAACACCACGCCAAGGGTAGTGAACACCACGCCAAGGGTAGTGAACACCACGCCAAGGGTAGTGAACACCACGCCAAGGGTAGTGAACACCACGCCAAGGGTAGTGAACACCACGCCAAGGGTAGTGAACACCACGCCAAGGGTAGTGAACACCACGCCAAGGGTAGTGAACACCACGCCAAGGGTAGTGAACACCACGCCAAGGGTAGTGAACACCACGCCAAGGGTAGTGAACACCACGCCAAGGGTAGTGAACACCACGCCAAGGGTAGTGAACACCACGCCAAGGGTAGTGAACACCACGTTAAGGGTAGTGAACACCACGCCAAGGGTAGTGAACACCACGCCAAGGGTAGTGAACACCACGCCAAGGGTAGTGAACACCACGCCAAGGGTAGTGAACACCACGCCAAGGGTAGTGAACACCACGCCAAGTTCAGTGAACACCACGCAAAGGGTAGTGAACACCACGCCAAGGGTAGTGAACACCACGCCAAGGGTAGTGAACACCACGCCAAGGGTAGTGAACACCACGCCAAGTAGTGAACACCACGTAGAACACCACGCCAAGGGTAGTGAACACCACGCTAAGGGTAGTGAACACCACGCCAAGGGTAGTGAACACCACGTGAAGGGTAGTGAACACCACTCCAAGGGTAGTGAACACCACGCCAAGGGTAGTGAACACCACGCAAAGGGTAGTGAACACCACGCCAAGGGTAGTGAACACCACGCCAAGGGTAGTGAACACCACGCCAAGGGTAGTGAACACCACGCCAAGGGTAGTGAACACCACGCCAAGGGTAGTGAACACCACGCCAAGGGTAGTGAACACCAAGCCAAGGGTAGTGAACACCACGCTAAGGGTAGTGAACACCACGCCAAGGGTAGTGAACACCACGCCAAGGGTAGTGAACACCACGCCAAGGGTAGTGAACACCACGCCAAGGGTAGTGAACACCACGCCAAGGGTAGTGAACACCACGCTAAGGGTAGTGAACACCATGCCAAGGGTAGTGAACACCATGCCAAGGGTAGTGAACACCACACCAAGGGTAGTGAACACCACGCCAAGGGTAGTGAACACCACGCCAAGGGTAGTGAACACCACGCCAAGGGTAGTGAACACCACGCCAAGGGTAGTGAACACCACGCCAAGGGTAGTGAACACCACGCATAGGGTAGTGAACACCACGCCAAGGGTAGTGAACACCACGCCAAGGGTAGTAAACACCACGCCAAGGGTAGTGAACACCACGTCAAGGGTAGTGAACACCACGCGAAGGGTAGTGAACACTACGCCAAGGGTAGTGAACACCACGCCAAGGGTAGTGAACACCACGCCAAGGGTAGTGAACACCACGCAAACGGTAGTGAAGACCACGCCAAGGGTAGTGAACACCACGCCAAGTTCAGTGAACACCACGCCAAAGGTAGTGAACACCACGCCAAGGGTAGTGAACACCACGCCAAGGGTAGTGAACACCACGCATAGGGTAGTGAACACCACGTCAAGGGTAGTGAACACCACGCCAGGGGTCGTGAACACCACCACAAGGGTAGTGAACACCATGCCAAAGGTAGTGAACACCACGCGAATGGTAGTGAACACTAAGCCAAAGGTAGTGGACACCACGCCAAGGGTAGTGAACACCACGCCAAGGGTAGTGAACACCACGCAAAGGGTAGTGAACACCACGCCAAGGGTAGTGAACATCACGCCAAGGGTAGTGAACACCAAGCCAAGGGTAGTGAACATCAAGCCAAAGGTAGTGAACACCACGCCAAGGGAAGTGAACACCACGCCAAGGGTAGTGAACATCACGCCAAGGGTAGTGAACATCAAGCCAAGGGTTGTGAACATCAAGCAAAGGGTAGTGAACACCACGCCAAGGGTAGTGAACACCATGCCATGGGTAGTGAACACCACGCGAAGGGTAGTGAACACCACGCCAAGGTTAGTGAACACCATGCAAAGGGTAGTGAACACCATGCCAAGGGTAGTGAACACTATGCCAAGGGTAGTGAACACTATGCTAAGGGTAGTGAACACCACGCCAGGGGTAGTGAACACCACGCCAAGGGTAGTGAACACCACGCTAATAGAAGGGGTAGTGAACACCATGCCAAGGGTAGTGAACACCACGCCAAGGGTAGTGAAATAAGGGTAGTGAACACCAGCCAAGGTTAGTGAACACCATAGTGAACACTAAGCCAAAGGGTGTGAACACCATGCCAAGGGTAGTGAACACCACGCGAAGGGTAGTGAACACCACGCCAAAGGTAGTGAACACCACGTAAAGGGTAGTGAACACCATGCCAAGGGTAGTGAACACCAGGCCAAGGGTAGTGAACACCACGCCAGGGGTAGTGAACACCACGCCAAGGGTAGTGAACACCAAATGAAGGGTAGTGAATAACACGCCAAGAGTAGTGAACACCACGCCAAGGGTAGTGAACACCACGCTATGGGTAGTGAACACCATGCCAAGGGTAGTGAACACCATGTTAAGGGTAGTGAACACCACGCCAAGGGTAGTGAATACCACACGAAGGGTAGTGAACACCACGCTAAGAGTAGTGAACACCACGTCATGGGTAGTGAACACTACGCCAAGGGAAGTGAACACCACGCCAAGAGTAGTGAACATTACGCCAAGGATAGTGAACACCACCCCAAAAAATAGTGAGCATTACACCACGGGTAGTGAAAACCATGTCAAGGGTAGTGAACACCACGCCAAGTTCAGTGAACACCACGCCACGTTCCGTGAATACCACGCCAAGGGTAGTGAACACCACACCAAGGGTAGTGAACACCACGATCAGGGTAGTGAACACCACGTCAAGGGTAGTGAACACCACGCCAGGGGTCGTGAACACCACACCAAGGGTAGTAAACACCATGCCAAGAGTAGTGAACACCTTCCCAATGGTAGTGAACACCACGCCAAGGGTAGTGAAGACCACGCTAAGGGTAGTGAACACCACGCCAAGGTAGTGAACACCACGCTAAGGGTAGTGAACACCATGCCAAGGGTAGTGAACACCATGCCAATTGTAGTGAACACCAAGCCAAGGGTAGTAAACACCACGCCAAGGGAAGTGAACACCACGCCATGGGTAGTGAACACTATGCCATGGGTAGTGAAAACCACGCCAAGGTTAGTGAACCCCACGCCAAGGGTAGTGAACACCACGCTAAAGGTAGTGAACGTGACGTTAAGGGTAGTGAACACCACGTTAAGGGTAGTGAACAGCACGCCAAGTGTAGTGAACCCCACGCCAAGGGTAGTGAACACCACGCTAAGGGTAGTGAACACAACGCCAAGGGGAGTGAACACCACACAAAGGGTAGTGAACACCACATCAAGGGTAGTGAACACCATGTCAAGGGCAGTGAACACCACGCCAAGGGTAGTGAACACCACGCCAAGGGTAGTGAACACCACGCAAAGGGTAGTGAACACCACGTCAAGGGTAGTGAACACCACGCCAAGGGTAGTGAACACCACGCAAAGGGTAGTGAACACCACGCCAAGGGTAGTGAACACCATGCCAAGGGTAGTGAACACCACGCCAAGGGTAGTGAACACCACGCCAAGGGTAGTGAACACAAAGCCAAGGGTAGTGAACACCACGCCAAGGGTTAGTGAAAACGAACCAAAGGGTAGTGAACACCATGCCAAGGGTAGTGAACACCATGCCAAGGGTAGTGAACACCACGCCAAGGGTAGTGAACACCACGCCAAGGGTAGTGAACACCACCAAATCAAGGGTAGTGAACACCACGCTAAGGGTAGTGAACACCACGCCAAGGGTAGTGAACACCACGCCAAGGGTAGTGAACACCACGCCAAGGGTAGTGAACACCACGCCAAGGGTAGTGAACACCATGCCAAGGGTAGTGAACACCACGCTAAGGGTAGTGAACACCACGCCAAGGGTAGTGAACACCAGGCCAAGGGTAGTGAACACCATGCCAAGGGTAGTGAACACCACGCCAAGGGTAGTGAACACCACGCCAAGGGTAGTGAACACCATGCCAAGGGTAGTGAACACCACGCCAAGGTTAGTGAACACCACGTCAAGGGTAGTGAACACCACGCCAAGGGTAGTGAACACCACGCCAAGGGTAGTGAACACCACGCCAAGGGTAGTGAACACCACGCCAAGGGTAGTGAACACCACGCCAAGGGTAGTGAACACCACGTCAAGGGTAGTGAACACCAAGCCAAGGGTAGTGAACACCACGCCAAGGGTAGTGAACACCACACCAAGGGTAGTGAACACCATGCGTGGTGTTCACAAGGGTAGTGAACACCACGCCAAGGGTAGTGAACACCACGTTAAGGGTAGTGAACACCACGCCAAGTTCAGTGAACACCAAACCAAGGGTAGTGAACACCACGGCAAGGGTAGTGAACACCACGCCAAGTTCAGTGAACACCACGCCAAGTTCAGTGAACACCACGCCAAGAGTAGTGAACACCACGCCCAGGGTAGTGAACACCACGTTAAGGGTAGTGAACACCACGTCAAGGGTAGTGAACACCACGCCAAGGGTAGTGACCACCACGCCAAGGGTAGTGAACACCACACCAAGGGTAGTGAACACCACTTAGCGTAGTGTTCACCAAGGGTAGTGAACACCACGCTAAGGATAGTGAACACCACGTAAGGGTAGTGAACACCACGCCAAGGGTAGTGAACACCACTCCAAGGGTAGTGAACACAACGCCAAGGGTAGTGAACACCACGCCAAGGGTAGTGAACACCACGCCAAGGGTAGTGAACACCACGCCAAGGGTAGTGAACACCACGCCAAGGGTAGTGAACACCACGCCAAGGGTAGTGAACACCACGCCAAGGGTAGTGAACACCACGCCAAGGGTAGTGAACACCACGCCAAGGGTAGTGAACACCACGCTAAGGGTAGTGAACACCACGCCAAGGGTAGTGAACACCACGCCAAGGGTAGTGAACACCACGCCCAGGGTAGTGAACACCACGCCAAGGGTAGTGAACACCACTCCAAGGGCAGTGAACACCACGCCAAGGGTAGTGAACACCACGCCAAGGGTAGTGAACACCACGCCAAGGGTAGTGAACACCACACCAAGGGTAGTGAACACCACGCCAAGGGTAGTGAACACCACGCTAAGGGTAGTGAACACCACGCTAAGGGTAGTGAACACCAAGCCAAGGGTAGTGAACACCAAGCCAAGGGTAGTGAACACCAAGCCAAGGGTAGTGAACACCACGCAAAGGGTAGTGAACACCACGCCAAGGGTAGTGAACACCACGCCATGGGTAGTGAACACCACGCCATAGGTAGTGAACACCACGCCAAAGGGTAGTGAACACCACGCCAAGGGTAGTGAACACCACGCCAAGGGTAGTGAACACCACGCCAAGGGTAGTGAACACCACGCCAAGGGTAGTGAACACCACGCCAAGGGTAGTGAACACCACGCCAAGGGTAGTGAACACTATGCCAAGGGTAGTGAACACCATGCCAAGGGTAGTGAACACCATGCCAAGGGTAGTGAACACCACGTCCAGGGTAGTGAACACCACTCCAAGGGCAGTGAACACCACTCAAAGGGCAGTGAACACCACGTCAAGGGTAGTGAACACCACGTCAAGGGTAGTGAACACCACGCCAAGGATAGTGAACACCACACCAAGGAACACCAACCAAGGGTATTGAACACCACGCTAAAGGTAGTGAACACCATGCCAAGGGTAGTGAACACCATGTCAATGGTAGTGAACACTAAGTCAATGGTAAGGGTAGTGAACACCAAGCCAAGGGTAGTGAACACCACGCAAAGGGTAGTGAACATGACGCCTTGGGTAGTGAACACCACGCCAAGGGTAGTAAACACCACCCCATGGGTAGTGAACACCACGCCAAGGGCAGTGAACACCACGTTATGGGTGGTGAAGAACATGCCAAGGTAGTGATCACCACGCCAAGGGTAGTGAACACCACGCCATGGGTAGTGAACACCATGCCAATGGGTAGTGAACACCACGGAAAGTTCAGTGAACATCACGCTAAGGGTAGTGAACACCACGCCAAGGGTAGTGAATACCACGGCAAGGGTTGTGAACACCACGCCTTGGATAGTAAACACAACTCCAAGGATAGTGAACACCACGCGAAGGATAGTGAACACCACGCCTAGTTCAGTGAACACCACGCCAAGGATAGTAAACACCACTCCAAGGATAGTGAACACCACGCCAAGTTCAGTGAACACCACGCCAAGGTTAGTGAACACCACGCCAAGGATAGTGAACACCACGCTAAGGATAGTGAACACCACGTCAAGGATAGTGAACACCACACAAGGATAGTGAACACTACGGCAATGATAGTGAACACCACACCAAGGGTAGTGAACACCACGCATAGGATAGTGAACACCACGCCAAGGGTAGTGAACTCCACGGTAAGGATAGTGAACACCACGCCAAGGATAGTGAACACCACGCAAATTATAGTGAACTCCACGCCAAGGATAATAAACCACCCAAGGATAGTGAACACCACGCAAGGATAGTGAGCACCACGCCTAGTTCAGTGAACACCACTCCAAGGATAGTGAACACCACGCCAAGGATAGTGAACATCACGCTAGGGATAGTGAACTCCACACCAAGGATAATGAACACCACGCGAAGGATAGTGAACACCACACCAAAGGTAGTGAACACCACGCCGAGAATAGTGAACATCACGCCAAGGATAGTGAACTCCACACAAGGATAGTGAACACCACGCCAAGGATAGTGAACACCACACCAAGGGTAGTGAACACCACGCCAAGAATAGTGAACACCACGCCAAGGATAGTGAACACTACGCTAAGTATAGTGAACACCACGCCAAGGATAGTGAACACTACGCTAGGGATAGTGAACACCACGTCAAGGATAGTGAAACCACGCCAAGGATAGTGAACATTATGCTAAGGATAGTGAGCATCACACTAAGGATAGTGAACATCACGCCAAGGATAGTGAACATAACACTAAGGATAGTGAACACTACGCTAAGGATAGTGAACACCACACCAAGGGTCGATGAAAAGAAAACATCAATATTATGTTGCTTTTATTTTAACTAATTTGTTCGTCACATTTTTAACGTATTGCTCGATTACGTAAATTGTGATGTAATAGGAGTAGGCCGCTATCTCCAGAGGAAGATCACATCTCGAGAAGATCACATCACAGGAAGATCACATCTCGAGAAGATCACATCTCGAGAAGATCGCATCTCCAGAAGATCACATTCCCAGAAGATCACATCTCCAGAAGATAACATCTATAGAAGATCACATTACCAGAAGATCACATTCCCAGAAGATCACATCTCCAGAAGATAACATCTCCAGAAGATCACATTACCAGAAGATCACATTCCCAGAAGATCACATTTCCAGAAGATCACATCACCAGAAGATCACATTCCCAGAAGATCACATTCCCAGAAGATCACATCTCCAGAAGATAACATCTCCAGAAGATCACATTACCAGAAGATTACATCACGAGAAAATCACATCACCAGAAGATCACATCTCCAGAAGATCACATCTTCAGAAGATCACATCTCAAGAAGATCACATCTCGAGATCACATCTCGAGAAGATCACATCTCGAGAAGATCACATCACCAGAAGATCACATCTCGAGAAGATCACATCTCGAGAAGATCCTTCTTCAGAAGATCACATCTCGAGAAGAACACATCTCGAGAAGATCACATCCCCAAAAGGATCACATCTCCAGAAGATCACATCTCGAGAAGATCACATCTCCAGAAGATCACATCACCAGAAGATCATATCTCCAGAAGATCACATCTCAAGAAGATCACATCTCGAGATGATCGCATCTCTAGAAGATCACATCTCCAGAAGATCACATCTCGAGAAGATCACATCACCAGAAGATCAAATCTCCAGAAGATCACATCTCGAGAAGATCACATCTCGAGATGATCACATCTCCAGAAGACCACATCTCGAGAATATCACATCACCAGAAGATCACATCTCCAGAAGATCACATCTCGAGAAGATCAAATCTCGAGATGATCACATCACAGGAAGATCACATCTCGAGAAGATTACATCTCGAGAAGATCACATCTCCAGAAGATCACATCTCGAGATGATCACATCTCCTGAAGACCAGAAGATCACATCTCCAGAAGATCACATCTCGAGAAGATCACATCTCGAGAAGATCACATCACCAGAAGATCACACATCTCGAGATGATCCCCAAAGGATCACATCTCCAGAAAGATCACAGAAGATCACATCTCCAGAAGATCACATCTCCAGAAGATCACATCTCCGGAAAATCACATCTCGAGAAGATCACATCTCCAGAAGATCACATCTCCAGATCACATCTCCACAAGATCACAATCTCGAGATGATCACATCTCCAGAAGACCACATCTCGAGAAGATCACATCTCCAGAAGACCACATCTCGAGATCACATCTCCAGAAGATCACATCTCGAGATGATTACATCTCGAGAAGATCACATCTCCAGAAGATCACATCTCGAGAAGATCACATCTCTAGAAAATCACATCTCCAGAAGATCACATCTCCAGAAGATCACATCTCCAGATGATCACATCTCCAGAAGATCACATCTCCAGAAGATCACATCTTTAGAAGATCACATCTCCAGAAGATCACATCTCCAGAAGATCACATCTCCAGATGATCACATCTCCAGAAGATCACATCTCCAGAAGATCACATCTCGAGAAGATCACATCTCCAGAAGATCACATCTCCAGAAGATCACATCTCCAGAAGATCACATCTCCAGAAGATCACATCTCCAGATGATCACATCTCCAGAAGATCACATCTCCAGAAGATCACATCACCAGAACATCACATCTCGAGATGATCACATCTCCAGAAGATCACATCTCCAGAAGATCACATCTCGAGAAGATCACATTACCAGAAGATCACATCTCCAGAAGATCACATCTCGAGAAGATCACATCTCCAGAAGATCACATCCCCAGAAGATCACATCTCCAGAAGATCACATCTCCAGAAGATCACATCTACAGAAGATCACATCTCCAGAAGATCACATCTCCAGATGATCACATCTACAGAAGATCACATCTCCAGATGATCACATCACCAGAAGATCACATCACCAGAAGATCACATCTCCAGATGATCACATCTCCAGAAGATCACATCTCGAGAAGATCACATCACCAGAAGATCACATCTCCAGAAGATCACATCTCCAGAAGATCACATCTCCAGAAGATCACATCTCTTAGAAGATCACATCACCAGAAGATCACATCTCCAGAAGATCACATCTCGAGAAGACCACATCTCCATAAGATTACATCCTACAGAAGATCACATCCCCAGAAGATCACATCTCCTTAAGATCACATCACCAGAAGATCACATCTCCAGAAGATCACATCTCCAGAAGATCACATCACCAGAAGATCACATCTCCAGATGATCACATCTCCAGAAGATCATATCACCAGTAGATCACATCCCAAGAAGATCACATCTTGAGAAGATCACATCTTGAGAAGATCACATCTCCAGAGGGTCACATCTCCAGAAGATCACATCACCAGAAGATCACATCTCCAGATGATCACATCTCCAGAAGATCACATCACTAGAAGATCACATCTCGAGAAGATCACATCTCCAGAAGATCAAATTTCCAAAAGATCACATCACCACAAGATCACATCTCCAGAAGATCACATCACCAGAAGATCACATTTCGAGAAGATCAATATGCCAATTACTGAGAGCGGCGATGGAACACATTTTGCCCAAACCTCTCTGCAGTTTTCAAAATATCCCAAACATCCCAAATTCGACGCTTGACCCATATTTTGGAGCCAAATTCTTGCTCTCTGCACGTATTCGAAGTGTTATTAAAATTCGTATTAAAATTACGATTTTTTTCCGAAAATAAGCCAATAACTGGGAGCAGCAATAGGTCACATTTTGCCCAAACCCCCCTCCAGTTTTCAAAATATCCCAAACATTCTAAATTCGACGCTTAAGCCATATTTTGGAGTCAAATTCTGGCTCTCTGCACGTATTCGCTGTTTGAAATTACTACTTTTAATACTGAAAATATGCCAATTACTGAGAGCTGCGATGGGTCACATTTTGCCTAACCCCCCCCCCCCTTCTGCAGTTTTCAAAATATGCCAATTACTGAGAGCTGCGATGGGTCACATTTTGCCTAACCCCCCCCCCCCCTGCAGTTTTCAAAATATCCCAAACTTTCCAAATTCGACCCTTGAGCCACATTTTAGAGCCAAATTCTGGCTCTCTGCACGTATTCGCAGTTTGAAATTACGAATTTTTTATACCGAAAATATGCCAATTACTGAAAGCGGCGATGGTTTACATTTTGCCCAAACCCTCCCTTTAGTTCTCAAAATATCCCAAACATCCCAAATTCGACGCTTGAGCCCTATTTTGCAGCCAAATTCTGGCCCTCTGCACGTATTCGCAGTTTGAATATACGAATTTTTTTACCAAAAATATGCCAATTACTGAGAGAGGCGATGGGTCACATTTTGCCCAAACCCCCCTGCAGCTTTCAATATATTATAAACATCCCAAATTCGACGCTAGAGCCATATTTTGGAGCCAAATTCTGGCTCTCTGCACGTATTCGCAGTTTGAAATTACGACTTTTTATACCGAAAATGTGCTAATTTCTTGAATGCAGCAATGGATCACATTTTGCCCTAACCCTCCCTGCTGTTTTCAAAATATCCCAAACATCCCAAATTCTACACTTGAGCCATATTTTGGATACAAATTCTGGCTCTCTGCACGTATTCGCAGTTTGAAATTACGACTTTTTATACAGAAAATAGGCCAATTACTGAAGGTCAGGTCAGGTCAGGTTGTGTCAGGTCAGGTTGCGTCAGATCAGGTTGCGTCAGGTCAAGTTGTATCAGGTCAGGTTGCGTCAGGTCAGGTAGCATCAGGTCAGGTTGCGTCAGGTAAGGTTGCGTCAGGTCAGGTTGTGTCAGGTCAGATTGCGTCAGGTCAGGTCTGGTTGCGTCAGGTTAGGTTGCGTCAGGTCAGGTGGCGTCAGGTCAAGTTGCGTCAGGTCAGGTTGCGTCGGGTTAGGTTGCGTCAAGTCAGGTTGCGTCAGGTCAGGTAGGGTCAGGTTAAGTTGCGGTAGGTCAGGTTGCGTCAGGTCAGGTTGAGTCAGGTCAGGTTGCGTCAGGTCAGGTTGCGTCAGGTCAGGTTGCGTCAGGTCAGGTAGCGTCAGGGCAGGTAGCGTCAGGTCAGGTCAGGTTGCGTCAGGTTAGGTGGCGTCAAGTCAGGTTGCGTCAGGTCAGGTAGCGTCAGGTCAGGTTGCGTCAGATCAGGTTGACTCAGGTCAGGTAGCGTCAGGTCAGGTTGCATCAGGTCAGGTTCCGTCAGGTTCAGGTAGTGTCAGGTCAGGTAGTGTCATGTCAGGTTGTATCAGGTCAGGTTGCGTCAGGTCAGGTTGCATCAGGTCAGGTTCCGTCAGGTCAGGTAGTGTCAGGTCAGGTTGTATCAGGTCAGGTTGCGTCAGGTCAGGTTGCGTCAGGTTAGATGTCATTACCTAAACCATGACTGACATATGAAGGTGATAGTATCTGTGTTCCAGTAACATGTGTGAGAGAATCCTTGTGAACCACATTTATTCCTGATAGAGTCTGTACGTACCAGAAATATCGAAGTTTAACTGTTTTATGATATATAATGAGATAAAGAGAAAGATATGTATAGAGAGAGGAAGACATGGAGACAGAGAGAGTAAGCCACACAAGCACACATATACTCAAACTGAGACATATATGAAAGTTTTACGTGTTCATTGTTGACTCATAATCCGGAATTCTAGGTTCGATTACCAGTGGCTGCAGAAATGGCTTGGGCACATTTCCTCTCACCTAATGCATCTGTTCACCTAGCAGTAAATATGAACCCAGTACTTAGTCAGCATGTTGTGGGGTTGTATCGTGGGGTAGGGTAGTAATTGGACCTACTAAGCCGTTCACGAAATAAAATGTTTGGGCACATTTCCTCTCATTAAATGCATCTGTTCACCTAGCAGTAAATTGGTAGCCAGGAGTTAGTCAGCATGTTGTGAACTGGTATCATGGGAGAGCGAGAGAGGCAGAAATACAGAGAAAGAAACAGGCATAACATACAAAGACAGAAAGAGAACAGAAGAGAGGAAGATGAGAGAGAGAGACAACGAGAGAACGGCAACAGCCTGTTTGTATAAATTAGCTGTCCTCACTCCTACTCTGCAGATAAGGAGAAAAAACTCTTACAATGTTGATTGCCCTTTTTTTCTAACTAACAGCTTACCACAATTCCTACAACTTCTCTCACAAAGTGAAAATAGTCCCTTTCAGTACCATAAAAGTTAGTAAATTATTAACCTTCATGAGTCAAAAAAACACTTGAGTTTCTCTCTTTAAATTTTACTTCCGTGTATATTAATTTAAATGTCGAAAAATGCCCTCAATATTGTCTAAGTTATCAACGTGTTGGTCTCCTTCTGGGCTTCACACTCCCCCTTCAGCTTCCAGTCAAGACGTCATCCTCCTCCTCCTCCCCAAATAACCCATCCACGCCAGGCAAATTTACGTCGGAGCTTTACCCTGTTTATTAACGCCCAAATACAATAATTACAGATATTATTTACGCAAACGTATCAAAGTTAACTGTTGCAGTCAAATATATATTTTGTTCAGGTGGAATATTGGAGCATTAAACCGCCGACGACATGTTACCAAATTACTCAATATAAATATAAGAACCAGCTTTGGAAAACTTGGCGACCCCAGAATGGCCTAGTCGGATGGGAATATGTTCTCATGAGAACTGACGTGTGTTCGAGTCTGTCAAAACGGTGTAACTACAGGGCACAGATTTGTGTGTGTCCCGTCCTGTAGCTGCGTCCGTCCATCTCGACTGTGAGGTCTCTGGGTAGCTAAAACTTGACCTGACCTGACCTGACCCTGGGATGTGGGGAAGGGTGGAAGTCCGGGGGCCCACGGACCCACACCTGGACCCGAGTTAGATTAGGTAAGGCGAGGTCAGGTCGTGTCGGATCAGGTCGTGTCGGGTCAGGTCGTGTCTATATAATAAAATAAATAATATGTCTATATCTAATGTCTGTAAAAATGTAATGTAATTTAATGTAATATCTAATGTAATGTTCTATATATATGTAATAATCTAATGTAATAATCTATATGTAATATATATGTATAATGTCTATATAATAAAATATGTCTATATATAATATAATATGTCTATATCTAATGTCTGTAATCTAATGTAATCTGTATGTAATATCTAATGTAATCTGTATGTATAATGTAATGTATATGTATATGTAATGTATATAATGTAATATGTATATAATGTAATGTATATGTAATGTAATAATCTAATGTAATAATCTATATCTAATGTAATATATATGTATAATCTCTATATAATAAAATAAATAATATGTCTATATTTAATGTCTGTAATCTAATATCTAATGTAATCTGTATGTATAATGTAATGTATATGTATATGTAATGTATATAATGTAATATGTATTGTAATGTATATGTAATGTATATAATGTCTATATAATAAAATAAATATATGTCTATATCTAATGTCTCTAACCTAATATCTAATGTAATGTAATATCTAATGTAATCTGTATATCTAATGTAATGTCTATAAAATAAATAAAAAAAACAAAATAAAAATAAATAAATAAAAATGAATAAATAAAAATGAATAAATAAAAATGAATAAATAAAGCGCCGAATGAACCGCCGAATGAATCGTAAATCGTCGGGTAAATCGTCCGGTAAATCGTCGGGTAATTTTTACCCGTTTAAAAACGGGTAAACCCGACAGGTAAACCCGACGGGGTTTACCCGTCGTGTAAGTCGTCGAATAAATAAAATAAAATAGTCGAAAATATGTTCTCATGATAACTGACGTGTAAACTGTAAATTAAACACGTCGGGTAAACTGTCAGGGTAAAGCGTCGGGTAAACCGTCGGGTAAACTGTCAGGGTAAAGCGTCGGGTAAACCGTCGGGTAAACGTCGGGCAAAGCGTGAAAGACCCCTGCCAGTGTGTTGCTGGAGACCCCTGCCAGTGTGTTGCTGGAGACCTCTGCCAGTGTGTTGCTGGAGACCCCTGCCAGTGTGTTGCTGGAGACCCCTGCCAGTGTGTTGCTGGAGACCCCTGCCAGTGTGTTGCTGAAGATCCCTGCCAGTGTGTTGCTGGAGACTTCTGCCAGTGTGTTGCTGGAGACCCCTGCCAGTGTGTTGCTGGAGACCCCTGCGAGTGTGTTGCTGGAGACCTCTGCCAGTGTGTTGCTGGAGACCCCTGCCAGTGTGTTGCTGGAGACCTCTGCCAGTGTGTTGCTGGAGACCCCTGCCAGTGTGTTGCTGGAGACCTCTGCCAGTGTTTTGCTGGATACCCCTGCCAGTGTGTTGCTGGAGACCTCTGCCAGTGTGTTGCTGGAGACCCCTGCCAGTGTGTTGCTGGAGACCTCTGCCAGTGTGTTGCTGGAGACCCCTGCCAGTGTGTTGCTGGAGACCCCTGCCAGTGTGTTGCTGGAGACCCCTGCCACTGTGTTGCTGAAGATCCCTGCCAGTGTGTTGCTGGAGACTTCTGCTAGTGTGTTGCTGGAGACCCCCAGTGTGTTGCTGGAGACCCCTGCGAGTGTGTTGCTGGAGACCTCTGCCAGTGTGTTGCTGGAGACCCCTGCCAGTGTGTTGCTGGAGACCTCTGCCAGTGTGTTGGAGACTCCTGCCAGTGTGTTGCTGGAGACCCCTGCCAGTGTGTTGCTGGAGACCCCTCTGCCAGTGTGTTGCTGGAGACCCCTGCCAGTGTGTTGCTGGAGAGTGTGTTGCTGGAGACCCCTGCCAGTGTGTTGCTGGAGACCTCTGCCAGCGTGTTGCTGGAGACTCTGCCAGCGTGTTGCTGGAGACCCCTGCCAGCGTGTTGCTGGTGACCTCTGCCAGTGTGTTGCTGGATACCTCTGCCAGTGTGTTGCTGGTGACCTCTGCCAGTGTGTTCCTGGAGACTTCTGCCAGTGTTGCTGGAGACCTCTGCCAGTGTGTTGCTGGAGACCTCTGCCAGTGTGTTGCCCTGCCAGTACCCCTGCCAGCGTGTTGCTGGAGACCTCTGCCAGTGTGTTGCTGGAGACCTCTGCCAGTGTGTTGCTGGAGACCTCTGCCAGTGTGTTGCTGGAGACCTCTGCCAGTGTGTTGCTGGAGACCTCTTCCAGCATGTTGCTGGAGACCCCTGCCAGTGTGTTGCTGGAGACCCCTGCCAGTGTGTTGCTGGAGACCCCTGCCAGTGTGTTGCTGGAGACCTCTGCCAGTGTGTGCTGGAGACCTCTGCCAGTGTGTTGCTGGAGACCCCTGCCAGTGTGTTGCTGGAACCTCTGCCAGTGTGTTGCTGGAGACCTCTGCCAGAGTGTTGCTGGAGACCTCTGCCAGCGTGTTGCTGGAGTTGCTGGAGACCTGCCAGTGTGTTGCTGGATACCTATGACAGTGTGTTGCTGGTGACCTCTGCCAGTGTGTTCCTGGGGACTTCTGCCAGTGTGTTGCTGGAGACCTCTGCCAGTGTGTTGCTGGAGACCTCTGCCAGTGGTTGCTGGAGACCCCTTCTGCCAGTGTGTTGCTGGAGACCTCTGCAGTGTGTTGCTGGAGACCCCTGCCAGTGTGTTGCTGGAGACCCCTGCCAGTGTGTTGCTGGAGACCCCTGCCAGTGTGTTGCTGGAGACCTCTGCCAGTGTGTTGCTGGCGACCTCTGCAGCGTGTTGCTGGACACCTCTGCCAATGTGTTGCTGGAGACCCCTGCCAGTGTGTTGCTGGAGACTTCTGCAGCGTGTTGCTGGAGACCCCTGCCAGTGTGTTGCTGGAGACCTCTGCCAGTGTGTTGCTGGAGACCTCTGCCAGTGTGTTGCTAATGACCTCTGCCAGTGTGTTGCTGGATACCTCTGCCAGAGTGTTGCTGGAGACCTCTGCCAGTGTGTTGCTGGAGACCTCTGCCAGTGTGTTGCTGGAGACCTCTGCCAGTGTGTTGCTGGAGACCTCTGCCAGTGTGTTGCTGGAGACCCCTGCCAGTGTGTTGCTGGAGACCCCTGCCAGTGTGTTGCTGGAGACCTCTGCCAGTGT
Source organism: Procambarus clarkii (assembly GCF_020424385.1). Taxonomy (NCBI): domain Eukaryota; kingdom Metazoa; phylum Arthropoda; class Malacostraca; order Decapoda; family Cambaridae; genus Procambarus; species Procambarus clarkii. The sequence continues at coordinate 8,709 of NW_025564574.1, read as the reverse complement.
GTTGCTGGAGACCTCTGCCAGTGTGTTGCTGGAGACCCCTGCCAGTGTGTTGCTGGAGACCCCTGCCAGTGTGTTGCTGGAGACCCCTGCCAGTGTGTTGCTGGAGACCCCTGCCAGTGTGTTGCTGGAGACCCCTGCCAGCGTGTTGCTGGAGACCTCTGCCAGTGTGTTGCTGGAGACCCCTGCCAGTGTGTTGCTGGAGACCTCTGCCAGCGTGTTGCTGGAGACCTCTGCCAGCGTGTTGCTGGAGACCTCTGCCAGTGTGTTGCTGGTGACCTCTGCCAGTGTGTTGCTGGATACCTCTGCCAGTGTGTTGCTGGAGACCTCTGCCAGTGTGTTGCTGGAGACCTCTGCCAGTGTGTTGCTGGAGACCTCTGCCAGTGTGTTGCTGGAGACCCCTGCCAGTGTGTTGCTGGAGACCCCTGCCAGCGTGTTGCTGGAGACCTCTGCCAGTGTGTTGCTGGAGACCTCTGCCAGTGTGTTGCTGGAGACCCCTGCCAGTGTGTTGCTGGAGACCCCTGCCAGTGTGTTGCTGGAGACCTCTGCCAGTGTGTTGCTGGAGACCCCTGCCAGTGTGTTGCTGGAGACCCCTGCCAGCGTGTTGCTGGAGACCTCTGCCAGTGTGTTGCTGGAGACCTCTGCCAGTGTGTTGCTGGAGACCTCTGCCAGTGTGTTGCTGGAGACCTCTGCCAGTGTGTTGCTGGAGACCTCTTCCAGCATGTTGCTGGAGACCCCTGCCAGTGTGTTGCTGGAGACCCCTGCCAGTGTGTTGCTGGAGACCCCTGCCAGTGTGTTGCTGGAGACCCCTGCCAGTGTGTTGCTGGAGACCTCTGCCAGTGTGTTGCTGGAGACCCCTGCCAGTGTGTTGCTGGAGACCTCTGCCAGTGTGTGCTGGAGACCTCTGCCAGTGTGTTGCTGGAGACCCCTGCCAGTGTGTTGCTGGAGACCCCTGCCAGTGTGTTGCTGGAGACCTCTGCGGCCAGTGTGTTGCTGGAGACCTCTGCCAGTGTGTTGCTGGAGACCCATGCCAGTGTGTTGCTGGAGACCCCTGCCAGTGTGTTGCTGGAGACCTCTGCCAGTGTGTTGCTGGAGACCCCTGCCAGTGTGTTGCTGGAGACCTCTGCCAGGGTGTTGCTGGAGACCCTGCCAGTGTGTTGCTGGAGACCCCTGCCAGTGTGTTGCTGGAGACCCCTGCCAGTGTGTTGCTGGAGACCCCTGCCAGTGTGTTGCTGGAGACCCCTGCCAGCGTGTTGCTGGAGACCTCTGCCAGCGTGTTGCTGGAGACCTCTGCCAGTGTGTTGCTGGAGACCTCTGCCAGTGTGTTGCTGGAGACCTCTGCCAGTGTGTTGCTGGAGACCTCTGCCAGAGTGTTGCTGGAGACCTCTGCCAGTGTGTTGCTGGAGACCTCTGCCAGTGTGTTGCTGGAGACCCCTGCCAGTGTGTTGCTGGAGACCTCTGCCAGCGTGTTGCTGGAGACCTCTGCCAGCGTGTTGCTGGAGACCTCTGCCAGTGTGTTGCTGGTGACCTCTGCCAGTGTGTTGCTGGATACCTCTGCCAGTGTGTTGCTGGTGACCTCTGCCAGTGTGTTGCTGGAGACCTCTGCCAGTGTGTTGCTGGAGACCTCTGCCAGTATGTTGCTGGAGACCCCTGCCAGAACTCTGTGTGTTGCTGGAGACCTCTGCCAGTGTGTTGCTGGAGACCTCTGCCAGTGTGTTGCTGGAGACCTCTGCCAGTGTGTTGCTGGAGACCTCTGCCAGTGTGTTGCTGGAGACCTCTGCCAGTGTGTTGCTTGAGACCCCTGCCAGTGTGTTGCTGGAGACCCTGCCAGTGTGTTGCTGGAGACCCTGCTGCCAGTGTGTTGCTGGAGACCTCTGCCAGTGTGTTGCTGGAGACCTCTGCAGCGTGTTGCTGGAGTGCCAGCGTGTTGCTGGAGACCTCTGCCAGTGTGTTGCTGGAGACCTCTGCCAGTGTGTTGCTGGAGACCTCTGCCAGTGTGTTGCTGGAGACCCCGTGCCAGTGTGTTGCTGGAGACCTCTGCCAGTGTGTTGCTGGAGACCTCTGGCAGTGTGTTGCTGGAGACCTCTGCCAGTTTGTTGCTGGTGACCTCTGCCAGTGTGTTGCTGGAGACCTCTGCCAGTGTGTTGCTGGAGACCCCTGCCAGTGTGTTGCTGGAGACCTCTGCCAGTGTGTTGCTGGAGAGACCTCTGCCAGTGTGTTGCTGGAGACCTCTGCCAGCGTGTTGCTGGAGACCTCTGCCAGTGTGTTGCTGGAGACCTCTGCCAGTGTGTTGCTGGAGACCTCTGCCAGTGTGTTGCTGGAGACCCCTGCCAGTGTGTTGCTGGAGACCTCTGCCAGTGTGTTGCTGGAGACCTCTGCCAGTGTGTTGCTGGAGACCTCTGCCAGTGTGTTGCTGGAGACCTCTGCCAGTGTGTTGCTGGAGACCTCTGCCAGTGTGTTGCTGGAGACCCCTGCCAGTGTGTTGCTGGAGACCTCTGCCAGTGTGTTGCTGGAGACCTCTGCCAGTGTGTTGCTGGAGACCTCTGCCAGTGTGTTGCTGGAGACCTCTGCCAGTGTGTTGCTGGAGACCCCTGCCAGTGTGTTGCTGGAGACCTCTGCCAGTGTGTTGCTGGAGACCCCTGCCAGTGTGTTGCTGGAGACCTCTGCCAGTGTGTTGCTGGAGACCTCTGCCAGTGTGTTGCTGGAGACCTCTGCCAGTGTGTTGCTGGAGACCTCTGCCAGTGTGTTGCTGGAGACCTCTGCCAGTGTGTTGCTGGAGACCCCTGCCAGTGTGTTGCTGGAGACCTCTGCCAGCGTGTTGCTGGAGACCCCTGCCAGCGTGTTGCTGGAGACCTCTGCCAGTGTGTTGCTGGAGACCTCTGCCAGTGTGTTGCTGGAGACCCCTGCCAGTGTGTTGCTGGAGACCTCTGCCAGTGTGTTGCTGGAGACCCCTGCCAGTGTGTTGCTGGAGACCCCTGCCAGTGTGTTGCTGGAGACCTCTGCAGCGTGTTGCTGGAGACCCCTGCCAGCGTGTTGCTGGAGACCTCTGCCAGTGTGTTGCTGGAGACCTCTGCCAGATTGTTGCTGGAGACCTCTGACAGTCTGTTGCTGGTGACCTCTGCCAGTGTGTTGCTGGAGACTTCTGCAGCGTGTTGCTGGAGACCCCTGCCAGTGTGTTGCTGGAGACCTCTGCCAGTGTGTTGCTGGAGACCTCTGCCAGTGTGTTCATCAACACTCCTGGCACTATCAACACTCCTGGCACCATCAACACACTCCTGGCACCATTAACACACTCCAGGCACCATCAACACTCCTGGCACCATCAACACTCCTGGCACCATCAACACTCCTGGCACCATCAACACTCCTGGCACCATCAACACCATCAACACTCCTGGCACCATCAACACTCCTGGCACCATCAACACTCCTGGCACCATCAACACTCCATCAACACTCCTGGCACCATCAACACTCCTCCTGGCACCATCAACACTCCTGGCACCATCAACACTCCTGGCACCATCAACACACTCCTGGCACCATCAACACTCCTGGCACCATCAACACTCCTGGCACCATCAACACTCCTGGCACCATCAACACTCCTGGCACCATCAACACTCCTGGCACCATCAACACTCCTGGCACCATCAACACTCCTGGCACCATCAACACTCCTGGCACCATCAACACTCCTGGCACCATCAACACTCCTGGCACCATCAACACACTCCTGGCACCATCAACACTCCTGGCACCATCAACACTCCTGGTACCATCAACACCATCAACACTCCTGGCACCATCAACACTCCTGGCACCATCAACACTCCTGGCACCATCAACACTCCTGGCACCATCAACTCCTGGCACCATCAACACCATCAACACTCCTGGCACCATCAACACTCCTGGCACCATCAACACTCCTGGCACCATCAACACTCCTGGCACCATCAACACTCCTGGCACCATCAACACTCCTGGCACCATCAACACTCCTGGCACCATCAACACTCCTCCTGGCACCATCAACACTCCTGGCACCATCAACACTCCTGGCACCATCAACACTCCTGGCACCATCAACACTCCTGGCACCATCAACACTCCTGGCACCATCAACACTCCTGGCACCATCAACACTCCTGGCACCATCAACACTCCTGGCACCATCAACACTCCTGGCACCATCAACACTCCTGGCACCATCAACACTCCTGGCACCATCACACACTCCTCAACACTCCTGGCACCATCAACACTCCTGGCACCATCAACACTCCTGGCACCATCAACACTCCTGGCACCATCAACACACTCCTGGCACCATCAACACTCCTGGCACCATCAACACTCCTGGCACCATCAACACTCCTGGCACCATCAACACTCCTGGCACCATCAACACTCCTGGCACCATCAACACTCCTGGCACCATCAACACTCCTGGCACCATCAACACTCCTGGCACCATCAACACTCCTGGCACCATCAACACTCCTGGCACCATCAACACTCCTGGCACCATCAACACTCCTGGCACCATCAACACTCCTGGCACCATCAACACTCCTGGCACCATCAACACTCCTGGCACCATCAACACTCCTGGCACCATCAACACTCCTGGCACCATCAACACTCCTGGCACCATCAACACTCCTGGCACCATCAACACTCCTCAACACTCCTGGCACCATCAACACTCCTGGCACCATCAACACTCCTGGCACCATCAACACTCCTGGCACCATCAACACTCCTGGCACCATCAACACTCCTGGCACCATCAACACTCCTGGCACCATCAACACTCCTGGCACCATCAACACTCCAGGCACCATCAACACTCCTGGCACCATCAACACCTGCCACCATCAACACTCCTGGCACCATCAACACTCCTGGCACCATCAACACTCCTGGCACCATCAACACTCCTGGCACCATCAACACTCCTGGCACCATCAACACTCCTGGCACCATCAACACTCCTGGCACCATCAACACTCCTGGCACCATCAACACTCCTGGCACCATCAACACTCCTGGCACCATCAACTCCTGGCACCATCCTCCTGGCACCATCAACACTCCTGGCACCATCAACACTCCTGGCACCATCCACACTCCTGGCACCATCAACACTCCTGGCACCATCAACACTCCTGGCACCATCAACACTCCTGGCACCATCAACACTCCTGGCACCATCAACACTCCTGGCACCATCAACACTCCTGGCACCATCAACACACTCCTGGCACCATCAACACACTCCTGGCACCATCAACACTCCTGGCACCATCAACACTCCTGGCACCATCAACACTCCTGGCACCATCAACACACTCCTGGCACCATCAACACTCCTGGCACCATCAACACTCCTGGCACCATCAACACACTCCTGGCACCATCAACACTCCTGGCACCATCAACACTCCTGGCACCATCAACACTCCTGGCACCATCAACACTCCTGGCACCATCAACACTCCTGGCACCATCAACACTCCTGGCACCATCAACACTCCTGGCACCATCAACACTCCTGGCACCATCAACACACTCCAGGCACCATCAACACACTCCTGGCACCATCAACACTCCTGGCACCATCAACACTCCTGGCACCATCAACACTCCTGGCACCATCAACACTCCTGGCACCATCAACACTCCTGGCACCATCAACACTCCTGGCACCATCAACACACTCCTGGCACCATCAACACTCCTGGCACCATCAACACTCCTGGCACCATCAACACTCCTGGCACCATCAACACTCCTGGCACCATCAACACTCCTGGCACCATCAACACTCCTGGCACCATCAACACTCCTGGCACCATCAACACTCCTGGCACCATCCTGGCACCATCAACACACCATCAACACTCCTGGCACCATCAACACTCCTGGCACCATCAACACTCCTGGCACCATCAACACTCCTGGCACCATCAACACACTCCTGGCACCATCAACACTCCTGGCACCATCAACACTCCTGGCACCATCAACACTCCTGGCACCATCAACACTCCTGGCACCATCAACACTCCTGGCACCATCAACACTCCTGGCACCATCCACTCCTGGGACCATCAACACACTACTGGCACCATCAACACTCCTGGCACCATCAACACTCCTGGCACCATCAACACTCCTGGCACCATCAACACTCCTGGCACCATCAACACTCCTGGCACCCAAAAAACACTCCTGGCACCATCAACACTCCTGGCACCATCAACACTCCTGGCACCATCAACACTCCTGGCACCATCAACACTCCTGGCACCATCAACACTCCTGGCACCATCAACACTCCTGGCACCATCAACACTCCTGGCACCATCAACACTCCTGGCACCATCAACACTCCTGGCACCATCAACACTCCTGGCACCATCAACACTCCTGGCACCATCAACACTCCTGGCACCATCAACACTCCTGGCACCATCCTCCTGGCACCATCAACACTCCTGGCACCATCAACACTCCTGGCACCATCAACACTCCTGGCACCATCAACACTCCTGGCACCATCAACACTCCTGGCACCATCAACACTCCTGGCACCATCAACACTCCTGGCACCATCAACACTCCTGGCACCATCAACACTCCTGGCACCATCAACACTCCTGGCACCATCAACACACTCCTGGCACCATCAACACTCCTGGCACCATCAACACTCCTGGCACCATCAACACTCCTGGCACCATCAACACTCCTGGCACCATCAACCACTCCTGGCACCATCCTGGCACCATCAACACTCCTGGCACCATCAACACTCCTGGCACCATCAACACTCCAGTCTCAATATCAACACTCCTGGCACCATCAACACTCCTGGCACCATCAACACACTCCTGGCACCATCAACACTCCTGGCACCATCAACACTCCTGGCACCATCAACACTCCTGGCACCATCAACACTCCTGGCACCATCAACACTCCTGGCACCATCAACACTCCTGGCACCATCAACACTCCTGGCACCATCAACACTCCTGGCACCATCAACACTCCTGGCACCATCAACACTCCTGGCACCATCAACACTCCTGGCACCATCAACACTCCTGGCACCATCAACACTCCTGGCACCATCAACACTCCTGGCACCATCAACACTCCTGGCACCATCAACACTCCTGGCACCATCAACACTCCTGGCACCATCAACACACCACTCACACGCAAAACACTCCTGGCACCATCAACACTCCTGGCACCATCAACACTCCTGGCACCATCAACACTCCTGGCACCATCAACACTCCTGGCACCATCAACACTCCTGGCACCATCAACACTCCTGGCACCATCAACACTCCTGGCACCATCAACACTCCTGGCACCATCAACACACTCCTGGCACCATCAACACTCCTGGCACCATCAACACTCCTGGCACCATCAACACTCCTGGCACCATCAACACTCCTGGCACCATCAACACTCCTGGCACCATCAACACTCCTGGCACCATCAACACACTCCTGGCACCATCAACACTCCTGGCACCATCAACACTCCTGGCACCATCAACACTCCTGGCACCATCAACACACTCCTGGCACCATCAACACTCCTGGCACCATCAACACTCCTGGCACCATCAACACTCCTGGCACCATCAACACTCCTGGCACCAACAACACTCCTGGCACCATCAACACTCCTGGCACCATCAACACTCCTGGCACCATCAACACTCCTGGCACCATCAACACCTGGCACCATCCTGGCACCATCAACACAACACTCCTGGCACCATCAACACTCCTGGCACCATCAACACTCCTGGCACCATCCTGGCACCATCAACACTCCTGGCACCATCAACACTCCTGGCACCATCAACACTCCTGGCACCATCAACACTCCTGGCACCATCAACACTCCTGGCACCATCAACACTCCTGGCACCATCAACACACTCCTGGCACCATCAACACTCCTGGCACCATCAACACACTCCTGGCACCATCAACACTCCTGGCACCATCAACACACTCCTGGCACCATCAACACTCCTGGCACCATCAACACTCCTGGCACCATCAACACTCCTGGCACCATCAACACTCCTGGCACCATCAACACTCCTGGCACCATCAACACTCCTGGCACCATCAACACTCCTGGCACCATCAACACTCCTGGCACCATCAACACACTCCTGGCACCATCAACACTCCTGGCACCATCAACACTCCTGGCACCATCAACACACTCCTGGCACCATCAACACTCCTGGCACCATCAACACTCCTGGCACCATCAACACTCCTGGCACCATCAACACTCCTGGCACCATCAACACTCCTGGCACCATCAACACTCCTGGCACCATCAACACCATCAACACTCCTGGCACCATCAACACTCCTGGCACCATCAATCAACACTCCTGGCACATCAACACTCACCATCACACTCCTGGCACCATCAACACTCCTGGCACCATCAACACTCCTGGCACCATCAACACTCCTGGCACCATCAACACTCCTGGCACCATCAACACTCCTGGCACCATCAACACTCCTGGCACCATCAACACTCCTGGCACCATCAACACTCCTGGCACCATCAACACTCCTGGCACCATCAACACTCCTGGCACCATCAACACTCCTGGCACCATCAACACTCCTGGCACCATCAACA
>NW_025564573.1:0-11916 GCF_020424385.1 Procambarus clarkii | reverse complement strand
TTAGTTTTGGGTAGTTAATCAGGAGAAAATATTAAAATATACATATGTACACGAACTCACACATAAGCACGAACACACACTCACGCACACACACACACACACACACACACACACACACACACACACACACACACACAACACACACACACACACACACACACACACACACACACACACACACACACACACACACCCACACACACACCACACACACACACACCACACACACACACACACACACACACACACACACACACGCATATACCTGTGTGTGTATGTCCAGCAGCATACATACTCAAAGGGAGGGCCGATGGCCGAGCGGACAGCACGCTGGTCACGTGATCCTGTGGTCCCGGGTTCGATCCCGTTCGCCGACGAGAAACAATGGGCAGAGATTTTTTCACCGTATGCCCCTGTTACCTAGCAGTAAATAGGTACCTGGGAGTTGGTCAGCTGTCACAAGCTGCTTCCTGGTGTGTGTGTGTGTGTGTGTGTGTGTGTGTGTGTGTGTGTGTGTGTGTGTGTGTGTGTGTGTGTGTGTGTGTGTGGTGTGGGTGGTGTGGGAAGGAAAAAAAATAGTAGTTAGTAATAGTTGATTGACAGTTGAGAGGAGGGCCGAAAGAGCAGAGCTTAACCCCCGCAAGCACAATTAGGTGAATACAACTAGGTAAATACATACACACACACACATATGCTAGGTTGGCTAACATAAGAAAAGACTTTAGAAACTTGTGTAAAGAATCTTTCAGAACTTTGTATACCACATATGTCAGACCAATCCTGGAGTATGCGGCTCCAGCATTGAGTCCATATCTAGTCAAGCATAAGACTAAACTGGAAAAGGTTCAAAGGTTTGCCACCAGACTAGTACATGAACTGAGGGGTATGAGCTACGAGGAGAGACTACAGGAATTAAACCTCACGTCATTGGGAGACCGAAGAGATAGAGGGGATCACATGATCACCACATAAAAGATTTACAGAGGAATTGATAGAGTAGATAAAGACAGGCTATTTACCACAAGGGGCCCACGCACTAGGGGACACAGGTGGAAATTGAGTGCCCAAATGAGCTATAGAGACGTTAGAATTTTTTTTTCAGTATCAGAGTAGTAGACAAATGGAATGCATTAGGAAGTGATGTGGTGGAGGCTGACTCCATACACAGCTTCATGTGTAAATATGATTGAGCCCAGTAGGCTTAGGAACTGTACATTAGTTGATTGACAGTTGAGCGGTGGGAACAAAGAGCCAGAGCTCAACCCCCCGCAAGCACAATTAAGTGAGTACAATTAGGTGAGTACACAAACAAACACACACACACACACACACACACACTGGCGAGAAGTCACAAGTGGAGTCCCACAGGGTTCTGTGCTTGGACCTATCCTGTTTCTGATATACGTAAATGATCTCCCAGAGGGTATAGACTCATTCCTCTCAATGTTTGCTGACGACGCCAAAATTATGAGAAGGATTAATACAGAGGATGACAGCTTGAGGCTTCAAGAAGACCTGGACAAGCTGCAGGAATGGTCGAACAATTGGCTGTTAGAGTTTAACCCAAGCAAATGTAATGTAATGAAGATAGGGGTAGGAAGCAGGAGACCAGATACAAGGTATCATTTGGGAGATGAAATACTTCAAGAGTCAGAGAGAGAGAGAGAGAGAGAGAGAGAGAGAGACCTGGGGGTTGATATCACGCCAGACCTGTCCCCTGAAGCTCATATCAAGAGCATAACATCAGCAGCATATGCCAGGTTGGCTAACATAAGAACGGCCTTTAGAAACTTGTATAAGGAATCTTTCAGAACATTATATACCACATATGTCACACCAATCCTGGAGTATACGGCTCCAGCATGGAGTCCATATCTAGTCAAGCATAAGACTAAACTGGAAAAGGTTCAGAGGTTTGCCACCAGACTAGTAACCGAGCTGAGAGGTATGAGCTACGAGGAGAGACTGTGGGAATTAAACCTCACTTCGTTGGAAGACAGAAGAGTTAGGGGGGACATGATCACCACATTCAAGATTCTCAAGGGAATCGACAGGGTTGATAAAGACAGGCTATTTAACACAAGGGGCACACGCACTAGGGGACACAGGTGGAAACTGAGTGCCCAGATGAGCCACAGAGACATTATAAAGAACTTTTTCAGTGTCAGAGTTGTTAGTGAATGAAATGCATTAGGCAGTGATGTGGTGGAGGCTGACTCCATACACAGCTTAAAGTGTAGATATGATAGAACCCAGTAGGCTCAGGACCCTGTACATCAGTTGAATGACAGTTGAGAGGCGGGACCAAAGACCCAGAGCTCAACCCTCTCAAGCACAATTAGGTGAACACACACACACACGTGGTATGGCCAACGCCCATACCACGTTGAGAACACCGCTTCTCGTCCAATCAGCGAAGTTAAGCAACGTTGGGTTTGGTTAGTACTTGCATGGGTGACCACCTGGGAACACCAAATGCTGTTGGCAATAATGTTAGGGGGCCTGGTAGCCTGGTGGATAGCGCGCAGGACTCGTAATTCTGTGGCTCGTGTTCGATTCCCGCACCAGGCAGAAACAGATGGGCAAAGTTTCTTTCTCCCTGAATGCCCCTGTTACCTAACAGTAAGTAGGTACCTGGGAGTTAGTCAGCTGTCACGGGCTGCTTCTTGGGGTGTGTGTGTGTGGTGTGGAAAAAACAGTAGTTAGTAAACTGTTGATTGACAGTTGAGAGGCGGGCCGAAAGAGCAAAGCTCAACCCCCGCAAACACAACTAGGTGAATACACGAATGGGAGATGAAGTCCTTCACGAAACAGACAGAGAGAAAGATCTAGGAGTTGATACTCAACTCCTCTTATCAACTTCTGATACTCTAAAGCTCAACCCTCGCAAGCACAACTAGGTGAGTACAACTAGGTAAGTACACTCAAACAGCCTGTGTTTTTGTATTTACTTACCTAGTTAAGTTTGCGTGGGATGAGCTCTGGCTCTTTGGTCCCGCCTCTCAACTGTCAATCAACTGATGTAAAGGTTCCTGAGCCTATTGGGCTCTATCAAATTTTTATTTGAAGCTGTGTATAGCGTCTGCCTCCACCAAATCACTATATAATACATGTCTATATTAACCTAGTTGTGCTTGAGGGGGTTGAGCTCAGCTCTTTCGGCTCCCCTCTCAACGGTCAAGCAACAGTTTCTAACTGATAACTAACTATTTCCCCCCCCCCCACACACACACACACACACACACACACACACACACACACACACACACACACACACACACACACACACACACACTCCCAGGAAGCAGCTCTGTAAGAGCTGTCTAACTCCCAGGTATCTATTTACTGCTAGGTAACAGGAGCATCAGAGTGAAAGAAACTTTGCCCATTTGTGTCTGCCTGGTCCGGGAGTCGAACCCGGGTTACAGAATTATGAGCCATGAGCGCCGTCAACTCAGCTACCAGGTCCCTTGTTTGTACTCACCTATTTGTGTCTGCAGAATCAAGCATTGACTCTTGGATCCCGCCGTTCGAGCCATCGGTTGTTTACAGCAATGACTCCGGTCCTATTTCCCTATTATACCTAGTTTTAAAATTATGAATATATTATGCTTCCACAACCTGTTCCTTAAGTGCATTCCATTTTTCCACTACTCTCACGCTAAAAGAAAACTTCCTAACATCTCTGTGACTCATCTGAGTTTCCAGTTTCCACCCATGTCCCTTCGATCTGTTACTATTCCGTGTGAACATTTTGTCTATGTCCACTCTGTCAATCCCTCTGTGTACTTTATATGTTTCTATCATATCTCCCCTCTCCCTTCCTTTTTCTAGTGTCGTAAGGCTCAGTTCCTTCAGGTGCTTTTCATACCCCATCCCTCATAACGCTTGGACAAGTCTCGTTGCAAACATCTGAACCTTTTTCAGTTTCCTTATGTGTTTCTTCAGATAGGGACTCAAAGATGAGGCGGAATCTCTAAGACTGGCCTCACGTAGACAGTGTAAAGCGCCCTAAACGCCTCCTTACTTAGGTTTCTGAATGATGTTCTAAATTTATCCAGTGTAGTGTACGCAACTGTCGTTATCCTATATATATGTGCCTTAGGAGATAGATTAGGTGTAGAGTCCACGCCCAGGTCTCTTTCTCGCGTCATCACAGGTAGGCAGTTTCCCTTCATTGTATACTGTCCCTTTGGTCTCCTATCACCTAGGCCCATTTCCATAACTTTACATTTGCTCGTGTTGAACTCCACTAGCCATTACTCTGACCATCTCTGCAACCTGTTCAAGTCCTCTTGGAGGATTCTACAATCCTCATCTGTCGCAAGTCTTCTCATCTACCGGGAGCTCATCGACCAGGAGCCGGTCGGCCGAGCGGACAGCACGCTGGACTTGTGATCCTGTGGTCTCGGGTTCGATCCTGGGCGCCGGCGAGAAACAATGGGCAGAGTTTCTTTCACCCTATGCCCCTGTTACCTAGCAGTAAAATAGGTACCTGGGTGTTAGTCAGCTGTCACGGGCTGCTTCCTGGGGGTGGAGGCAGTAGAAGGGATTGCAGTCTAAAAAGGATTCTTTGTTTTGGAAAAAAAATCCCGTTTAGACTGCTAGGGTTTTCAGGTGAATTTGGCTAGTCACAGATTTGGAATTAATGAATTCTTATGAGAAAAGTAATTTCCGAGACTTCTGAAGTTTGTTCCAAGTTCTTATGATGAAAATAAGTTCATACAAGTTTGTTAAGAGTTCTTATGGGAGAAGTTAAAAAATCCCATTTAGACTGCCAGGGTTTTCAGGTAAATTTGGTTAGTCACAGATTTGGAATTAAGGAATTCTTATGAGAAAAGTAATTTCCGAGACTTCAGAAGTTTGTTTAAAGTTCTTATGATGAAAATATAATCATAGAAGTTTGTTAATAGTTCTTATGGGAGAAATTTCAGAGTTCATACCGAGAATAAACAGTTATTTAGGTCGTATACATTTAAGTAGGATTCTTACATAGAAACTAGTATATGTCTATATAACTGAATCATTACCCTGCCATCCCCCTCCCCCTTCCCTCCCAAACTCCTGCATCTCCTGCTCCTACCTCACACCCCCTCCCCTCCCAACCCCCCCCCCCCCTGTCACCTGTGTTTACTTTACACCTCCAGCCAGACGCCTCATGCAGGTCACCACTATAATCTTATCTTATCTTCTCCATAATATCTGGACTGTCCCTCTCCTTCATATTGTTCATTCATAATTCCGTACATCGTAATGTTTGTTCCTTTTCATTAAACTAGTCAGTTTTACACAAATAAACAAAGTCAGTAAGCAGGGTCTAGCTCACGTTCCCCGCCTTAGTTTTACTAATACATCTTCTTTAATATCCAATCATTTTCTTTGAGATTTAAAACACAGCTATTTCAAACGTATTAAAATACAATAATTTAGTTATCGAGCTCCAGCTCCTGTCCCCCGCCATAGTTCCCTCTCATATCCTCGTTAATACCTAACCAATCCCCTAAAATTTTAAAACAGTCATAATTCGTATGTAGTAAAATAAATCATGTTAGTAAGCAAGTTCTAGCTCCTGTCCCAGTCTTAGTTTATCCCCGTAACTTCTTTACTAACAGTCCAATTTCTCTAAAATTTTAAATATTCATATTTCAAACGTAGTTCAATACAGTAATTTAGTTACCGAGCTCCAGCTCTTGTCCTCCACCTTAGTTCCCTCGCACATCTTTGTTATGAAACCATTATTTTTTCATGAAATTTAAACCCACCATACTTCTAACTGAGGACGTAAAGATAACACATTTACCAAACTCTAGCTCTTGTCATCCGCCTTAGTTCTCTATCATATCTTTGTAAATAACCAATAAATTTTCATTAAATTTTTAACATAGCTATTTCAAACATAGTAAATAAAAGCCAGTTCATTTACCGAGTTTTCAACTCTTGTTCCCCGCTTAGCTCATTTGTACAAGTTCTTTATTATCCAACTAAATCACCTGAGATTTAAGATCACCTTATTTCTAACGTCGTAAAATTAATCAGAGCATTAGCCAAGCTCCATTTCCTCGGCCTTAGATCATCAAACATAAATATATTCAATCAAGTCCATCTCCAGCCTAGCTTTTTACCAGAGTAATCGTCTAATCCCAACCTGTGTAAATATCTTTCACCCCCTCCCACCTTCCTCCATCTCATCCAATTCTCATAAATTTAAATGTAGCTGTTAATTTGCTTTCTTTCCCCGTTCATAGCATATTCTCTGTAAGTTCGGACCAGTACTTAGTCTTACATATTCTCTAGTTCTTTCCATTTTATACAAGACTTAAACAACTATTACTATGCATCCTATCTTATTTTAACATGACTCATATGTAAATATACCCAACTTCTTCCATCCATTACAAGTCCCAGCATGTTCACCGCCCAACTCACTACTCTTTATACTTTACATGTTGTAGCATGTTTTCCGCGCATCTTGGTACCAATCCTTACAATCTCTCTCAATCTTTTACATGTCTCAGCATGTTCGCCTTGCATCTCAATACGCTTTCTACTTTACATGTTCTTGCATGTGTTCCGCACATCTCAATACCGACGCTTACAATCTCTCTCAATCCTTTCACGTTCACACATGTTCTCAGCCTAACGTTTACAATTTTCCTCCATTCCTCCACTACATGTTCTTACCCGTTCATTACAGTCCCTTACATGTTCTCTGTACAACTTTTATACTCAGTACTCATGTTCACTGTATTCATTAACTTTTCTTACACGTTTTCCATGTTCTTTGCCATGTTCCTCATATGTTCTCTATGTTCGCCATATTCTTTAAAAATCAAATGTACCAAAACATTCTTTTCTTAACGTTCCTTAATTAAAATCATTCGTCAATCAACTAAAACATAGTCACTTTCGTCATTTCTGAACTAAAAATTACTTGTCAATCAACTAAAATAGTCAGGATTAGCCTCATTCAACACCGTTCTTAACAAAAAATGACCTTTCTCTTAGCTAAAAATTGTCAAAGGAAACTTTCCAATACTGTTCATAACTAACTTTATCCATCGTCAATCAACTAAAAAATAATTACTTTCATCATTTCTTAACTAAACTTATTCCCTAGTCAACAGATAATAACCGTGTTCATCATGTTTCATTGTCATTTCTTATCTAAAATTATCCGCCAATCAACAGAAAAAGTCATGTTCATCATGTTTTTGTTATTAACTAAAGTATTCGTCAGTCAACTAAAAATAGTTACTTTCATTATTTTTGCCTGTCATTTCTTAACTGAAATATCACTTCTCTCAACTGAAAATAGTCAAGTGTAGCCTCTTTCCAACACTGCTCTTAACTAAAGTAACCTTTCACTTCGCTAAATAATAGTCAAGGAAACTTCTTTCAGCACTTTCTCATCAGTCATTATGTTTCGTCAAGTAAGAAAAAATAGCCAAAGATATCTATCATCGCTGTTCTTAACCGACATTTATACTTTGTGGAGCACTAAAATAGTCACTGTCATCATATTTTTCATGTCTTTCCTCAACTAAAATAGTCATATGTAACTTCTTTCAGCACTTTCGTAAGTAACAGTATACTTCATGGAATAAGAAAAATAGTCACTCCTTGATGTCACTCTTCGAGACATCAAGGACACTCTTCGAGATATCAAAGACACTCTCAAACACTCCAAAAATTTACTCGTATCCTCAAAGTTATTCTCAGAGTCATCAAAAAAGTTAATCTCAGTCATCAAATGTTATTCTCTAAGTAACCTTTCGTTCAACAGAAAATTTTTCTAAGACATCTTCGTTCATTAAAGTTATTCTCAGAGGCATCTAAAGTTATTATCTAAGACATAAAAGTTATTCTTAGAGCTATCAAAATTATTCTCGAAGTCATCATAAAGGTATTTTCACGTACTCAAAAGTTAATCTCGGTCATCAAAGTTGTTCTTTAAGATATCTTCGAGACATCAAAGTTACTCTTCATTACATCAAAGACACAATCAAAATACTATTCATGTTCTCAGAAGTCATTCTCAGTGTCATCAAAGATTTTCTCAGAGTAACCAAAGGTATTCTCTAAGTAACCTTTCGATCATCAGAGAAGATTTCTAAGACATCTTCGTTCATCAAAGTTATTCTCAGAGCTATCAAAAAGTTAATCTCAGTCATCATAAGGTACTTTCATGTCCTCAAAGTTAATCTATAAGTCATCAAAGTTGTTCTCTAAGACATCAATGTTGTTCTCAGAGATATCTAAAGTTATTCTCAGAGTCATCAAAGCTATTTTCAGTGTCATCAAAAGTAATCTCTAACTCACTTTCGTTCATCAAAGTTAATCTTAGAGTCGTCAAAGGTAATCTCTAACTCACTTTTGTTCATCAATGTTATTCTCTAAGTCACCTTCGTTCATCAAAGAAACTCTCCTTCTTCCATCAAGTTATTCTTTAATACATCAATGTTTTTCTCTAAGACATCATCAGTCATATAGTAAATATAGTAAATATATAAAAAGATGCGCTTATTCAAATGCTACATTGTGTCAAAATTTCAAAGCAATCGTTAAAGAGGATTCGAAGATTTCACTCACATAAAAAACACAGTTTTTCAAAAGAAGCATGTTTTTCCCCCTCACAGACGTGACATCTATATAATATGTATATAAAAACCCATTCTGATGCGAAAGGAAGGTTGTGTGAAAATTTCAATGTTATCGGGGAGGAACTTTCGGAGATTATCGTTATGAACAAACGAATATTTCCATTTTTATTTATATATATTTTTCTCGAATATATTAAAATACATTATTTAGCAGTTTAATGTATTACAATAATAAAAACGCTAAAAAAAATATTTCCTCAATTTACTTCAGTTCGTAAAGAAAGCTCTTCCAGCTTTTCTTTCAGGAAAGCTGGAAGAGATTCGATCCCGGGTCGTCCACATAGCTGGTCTGGAGTCGTTAATCACTCGCACCGCGGCCAAACACTCTCAGGGATTATCACTGCTCGCTGCTCGGTTACCAATGTATTGACCACAGACCATACCAAGGTAAAGCTTTCAGCTCCCGCTTCGTTATCACTTACACGATGTATATATATCAGTGAATATATTGGAGAAAGTCCAAAAGGGCTGTGAGGTGGGAACGAACCTACGATCTTGGCATTGCCAAGCCGCATGCCCTACCACTAGACCAACGCTGACTTGTGTATATCCTGTGTATTAATTAATATATTGTCCACCACGTATATATACATTTTAATATATATATATATATATATATATATATATATATATATATATATATATATATATATATATATATATATATATATATATATATATATATATATATATATATATATATATATATATATATATATATATATATATATATATATATATATATATATATATATGCGAACAAGCCTGAATGGTCCCCAGGACAATATGCAACTGAAAACTCACACCCCAGAAGTGACTCGAACCCATACTCCCAGAAGCAATGCAACTGGTATGTACAAGACGCCTTAATCCACTTGACCATCACGACCGGACAAAATGAGGTGATAGCCTAAGCTATTTGAACCACCCCACCGCCAGCACTCGGATAGTAATCTTGGGCATAGCATTTTACCAAATCACCTCATTCTTTGGGGCACACGTGAGGAACACAAATGCGAACAAGCCTGAATGGTCCCCAGGACAATATGCAACTGAAAACTCACACCCCAGAAGTGACTCGAACCCATACTCCCAGAAGCAACGCAACTGGTATATACAAGACGCCTTAATCCACTTGACCATCACGACCGGACAAAATGAGGTGATAGCCTAAGCTATTTGAACCACCCCACCGCCAGCACTCGGATAGTAATCTTGGGCATAGCATTTTACCAAATCACCTCATTCTTTGGGGCACACGTGAGGAATACAAATGAGAACAAGCCTGAAGGGTCCCCAGGACAATATGCAACTGAAAACTCACACCCCAGAAGTGACTCGAACCCATACTCCCAGAAGCAACGCAACTGATTACTCGGATTACTATCCGAGTGCCGGCGGTGGGGTGGTTCAAATAGCTTAGGCTATCACCTCATTTTGTCCGGTCGTGATGGTCAAGTGGATTAAGGCGTCTTGTACATACCAGTTGCGTTGCTTCTGGGAGTATGGGTTCGAGTCACTTCTGGGGTGTGAGTTTTCAGTTGCATATTGTCCTGGGGACCATTCAGGCTTGTTCGCATTTGTGTTCCTCACGTGTGCCCCAAAGAATGAGGTGATTTGGTAAAATGCTATGCCCAAGATTACTATCCAAGTGCCGGCGGTGGGGTGGTTCAAATAGCTTAGGCTATCACCTCATTTTGTCCGGTCGTGATGGTCAAGTGGATTAAGGCGTCTTGTACATACCAGTTGCGTTGCTTCTGGGAGTATGGGTTCGAGTCACTTCTGGGGTGTGAGTTTTCAGTTGCATATTGTCCTGGGGACCATTCAGGCTTGTTCGCATTTGTGTTCCTCACGTGTGCCCCAAAGAATGAGGTGATTTGGTAAAATGCTATGCCCAAGATTACTATCCGAGTGCCAGCGGTGGGGTGGTTCAAATAGCTTAGGCTATCACCTCATTTTGTCCGGTCATGATGGTCAAGTGGATTAAGGCGTCTTGTACATACCAGTTGCGTTGCTTCTGGGAGTATGGGTTCGAGTCACTTCTGGGGTGTGAGTTTTCAGTTGCATATTGTTCTGGGGACCATTCAGGCTTGTTCGCATTTGTGTTCCTCACGTGTGCCCCAAAGAATGAGGTGATTTGGTAAAATGCTATGCCCAAGATTACTATCCGATATGCCGGCGGTGGGGTGGTTCAAATAGCTTAGGCTATCACCTCATTTTGTCCGGTCGTGATGGTCAAGTGGATTAAGGCGTCTTGTACATACCAGTTGCGTTGCTTCTGGGAGTATGGGTTCGAGTCACTTTTGGGGTGTGAGTTTTCAGTTGCATATTGTCCTGGGGACCATTCAGGCTTGTTCGCATTTGTGTTCCTCACGTGTGCCCCAAAGAATGAGGTGATTTGGTAAAATGCTATGCCCAAGATTACTATCCGAGTGCCGGCGGTGGGGTGGTTCAAATAGCTCAGGCTATCACCTCATTTTGTCCGGTCGTGATGGTCAAGTGGATTAAGGCGTCTTGTACATACCAGTTGCGTTGCTTCTGGGAGTATGGGTTCGAGTCACTTTTGGGGTGTGAGTTTTCAGTTGCATATTGTCCTGGGGACCATTCAGGCTTGTTCGCATTTGTGTTCCTCACGTGTGCCCCAAAGAATGAGGTGATTTGGTAAAATGCTATGCCCAAGATTACTATCCGAGTGCCGGCGGTGGGGTGGTTCAAATAGCTTATGCTATAACCTCATTTTGTCCGGTCGTGATGGTCAAGTGGATTAAGGCGTCTTGTACATACCAGTTGCATTGCTTCTGGGAGTATGGGTTCGAGTCACTTCTGGGGTGTGAGTTTTCAGTTGCATATTGTCCTGGGGACCATTCAGGCTTGTTCGCATTTGTGTTCCTCACGTGTGTCCCAAAGAATGAGGTGATTTGGTAAAATGCTATGCCCGAGATTACTATCCGAGTGCCGGCGGTGGGGTGGTTCAAAGAGCTTAGGCTATCACCTCATTTTGTCCGGTCGTGATGGTCAAGTGGATTAAGGCGTCTTGTGCATACCAGTTGCGTTGTTTCTGGGAGTATGGGTTCGAGCCACTTCTGGGGTGTGAGTTTTCAGTTGCATATTGTCCTGGGGACCATTCAGGCTTGTTCGCATTTGTGTTCCTCACGTGTGCCCCAAAGAATGAGGTGATTTGGTAAAATGCTATGCCCAAGATTACTATCCGAGTGCCGGCGGTGGGGTGGTTCAAATAGCTTAGGCTATCACCTCA
>NW_025564572.1:10000-15398 GCF_020424385.1 Procambarus clarkii | reverse complement strand
GGGGTCATCTCGGCTCATTACATCAGATAGGGGTCTCCTCTGCCTGCCTCTAAGGAAACTAGGGATAGTGCCCTTTAGGTTGAGTAGTCAGGTGTGTGTTGACGTGTTATGAAGGGAATTAAGGTGTGTGTTGTGTGTGTGTGTGTGTGTGTGTGTGTGTGTGTGTGTGTGTGTGTGTGTGTGTGAGCGTGTGCGTGCGTGCGTGCGTGTGTGTGTGTGTGTGTGTGTGTGTGTGTGTGTGTGTGTGTGTGTGTGTGTGTGTGTGTGTGTGTGTGTGTGTCTGTGTTTGTGTGTGAGTGTGTGTAAATGTGTATGGTTGTGTATTCTCCAATTTTTGCCAGTGATATTGAGCATCAGCTCCTCAACCATCAACTTTCATTCCGTCGGTCGTCTAATGCAATGACTCGAAAACGACCTTCATATGTTTGATATAAGCTTTTGAAATTGAAAATATAGTTGTCTATCACTACAAACTCGTTTAGTTCATTCCATTTTACTTTTTCAATTTCGATTAAAAGTACTATATCATATTTGTTTCGTTTTCATCTGTTTATGAAACGTTCTCCCATACCTTCTCTCGTTCTTTTCGAATTTATTTTAAAGCTTTCTTCTTTGGCCTCTTTGTTCACTATTCTAAGTACTGTGCATGTCTCTAACATGTCTCCTCTCTCTCTTTCACTACGTCTGGCGTCCTTAGGTTATGTTCTTGCAGGCTTTAGTTGTACCAAAGCCCATGTAATTCTTTTACGTGGTATTATGCGAATCTCTATACGATTTTTATTTCCATTTTTGATTTTTAAGGTTTGGGCAATGTGAGTTTTGTGTGTAATTATTGCCTCTACAGTTATGAAGTGCAATTAGTTTTTTAATAAAATGAATGCTCAATAAAGATTGCCCTAAATCTTAATGATAATCACATAGAAAATCCCAACCAAGTTAGTAAACACCAGCCCTGTATGGTAGAAGATAAAGGCTTCCAAGCTCACGCTGGAACAATGAACCCCATAATTAGGAACAAGCCTTAACAACCTGCTGTCCTCCTGATTACTGTTTGCTAATATAATTAAAGGGAAATGCGAGAGCGAAGTTCTTAGATTGCCCGAGGATCATATAATTAGTATAATCTGTAATAACAGTCGCGGCGTTTCCAGAAATTTGAGGCGCTCTCGGAACTTCCAATCTAATTCAAATATTGGCTGGTTGGGACATAATGATGGAGGTCCCTCGGTGATGACCCTAGACAAAGGGTTAATTATCATCCTCGTGAGAAGGAGGGGGGTTGGGGTGGTCTTGAGGAGAATGTTGGGCATACAGGTTCTGCAGGAAAGTGATGAGAATGGAAGGTATGGTAGGGTGTTTGTGAGGGAGAGGGGGAGGTATGGTAGGGTGTTTGTGAGGGAGAGGGGGAGGTATGGTAGGGGTGTTTGTGAGGAAGAGGGGGAGGTATGGTAGGGTGTTTGTGTTGTGAGGGAGAGGGGGGAGGTATGGTAGGGTGTTTGTGAGGGAGAGGGGGAGGGATGGTAGGGTATTTGTGAGGGAGAGAGGGGAAGGTATGGTAGGGTGTTTGTGAGGGAGAGGGGGAGGTATGGTAGGGGTGTTTGTGAGGGAGAGGGAAGGGGGAGCCAAGGATAGGTTTATTGAAGGCAGTGTATGTATGATATGGGTCAAGTGAGAGGTTCGGCAGTGATGGGCTTAGTTTGAGGAGTCATATTATACAGGGATGGGTCATATTAACCCAGGCGTTATCTATTGAAATCTCTATCACAATCTCTCTCTCTTACTCTCTCTCTCTCTCTCTCTCTCTCTCTCTCTCTCTCTCTCTCTCTCTCTCTCTCTCTCTCTCTCTCTCTCTCTCTCTCTCTCTCTCTCTAGACCAATCAATGTCAACCGCTCTTCACTAGACATAGCTGTGCCTTCACTCCCCCCTCATTAAACACATCCTTGACTACCTTCCCTCACTAGATAGGTAGAAGAGCGTGGGTTTAGAGAGGGTAGGGTAGAGAAAGATGGGTTTAGTGAGGGGAGGGGAAGTATAGGATCGGACGTTAAGCAAAAATAGGTCATGTGAGAAAAGATAAACAAGAATGTATCTTGAGAGTGAATGGAGGTAGACAAGGATAGGTCTATAGAATGAGGAGGAAGGTAGACAATGTTGGTGTGTGTGTGTGTGTGTGTGTGTGTGTGTGTGTGTGTGTGTTGTGTGTGTGGTGTGTGTGTGGGTGTGTGTGTGTGTGTGTGTGTGTGTGCAAACATAGTGAAGGAAAACTTTAACTCTTAGGTCTATAGGTGAGGAACTGAGGAGAAGAATCTCTCAATGTTTACAGGAGAGTAACAGGGGCTATGTTGGTCGATAGGAAAAAAATATCATAACTGAAGATGTGTATTAACCTATAAATGTTTATTGACTAGCCTTCCAACGTTTTATAGATTGAAATTTTACTTACGACTTGGACCTATACATTCGAGGGAATACTTCGCTAATGGAATAATCCTCATTTAATCTTATCCATCGAAGGGATGCAATCAGAGGCTCAATGTTATGACCAAACATACATTTCTGACTTATCCATCTACAGGTATGGTCAAACTAGAGAGAGAGGGGGGGGGGGTAGACTCAAATGGCTTAGTCGAATCTTTAGAGAGAATAGGGACTCACAGCTGATAAAAGAAGAGCGAGGATAGAATAGGGGGTCTGGCCTCTTCCCTTACCCCTCCCCCCCCCCACACCACCACCAATGGAGAAATGGGCGGCTAAAGAATGAGAAGGTGTTTAAGAGCGATACCTAAGACTAAAGGAGAGAATGGGTAGATGCAGAAGAAAGAGCTGATGGTGAATAAAGAGCAGTTAATGGAGGAAGAGCTGGTGGTGAATAAAAAGTGGGAGCCAGATTCACGAAGCAGTTATGCAAACACTTACGAACCTGTACATCTTTTCTCAATCTTTGGCGGCTTTGTTTACAACTATTCAGCGGTTAATGAGCTCGGAAGCAGCAGGAGGCTGTTTATAACAATAACAACAGTTGATTGGGAAGTTCTTATGCTTGTAAACTGTTAAATAAATGTAACCAAAGCCGTCAAAGATTGAGGAAAGATGTACACGTTCGTCATTACTTGCGTAACTGCTTCGTGAATCTTGCCCCAGGTAGTGGAGAAAGAGCTGGAGGTGAAAATAAAATATGCGTACACTTACATCTCATGACTCGACCGGACAACGATGCTCTAGTGTTAATTGTATATTGTATATTGTCTCCAATATGTGTCTGTCACTCATCCTTATTTTAACTCCTTCGCCTCTTTCTCTCTCTCCCTCTCCTTTCCCCCCCCCCACTTTCTCTCTCTCGAGATAGAGAGAGAGAGAGAGAGAGACAGAGAGAGAGAGACAGAGAAAGACATATCAAGACCTCCTTATAATCAGGGCCGGAAATATCTCTGTCTCTCTCTCTCTCTCTCTCTCTCTCTCTCTCTCTCTCTCTCTCTCTCTCTCTCTCTCTTCTCTCTCTCTCCCTCTCTCCTCTCTCTCTCTCTCTCTCTCTCTCTCTCCTCTCTCTCTCTCTCTCTCTCTCTCTCTCTCCTCTCTCTCTCTCTCTCTCTCTCTCTCTCTCTCTCTCTCTCTCTGTCTCTCCCTCTCTCTCTCTCTCTCTCTCTCTCTCTCTCTCTCTCTCTCTCTCTCTCTCTCTCTCTCTCTCTCTCTCTCTCTCTCTACATAGAGAGAGAACCTAACCACAGAGCCAGGAAGAAATTGAGTTCTAGCCCAAATTGCGGTGGCTAAGAGCCAGAATGAAGAGCAGATCTGGCCAGAATTTCTCGTAACCGACTCTGAAAGAATTAGTGGAAAGACTGTTTTGTTGAAGCTCTTTAGTCAACGCTTCTCGCTTTTCTTGCGTCGTCAGGATGTTGTTATAGGTGATGGGAAAGGGAACTGAGTATACGTGGAAGGGAATATAGGTTAGGAGTGAGAGAAAGAAGTTAGGAGGTAGGGAAGGATGAGAACGGGCGGAACTGATAAGAGTAGGAGACGAAATAATTGTATGTAGAAGAGAAAGTAAATTGAGAGAGAAATATTGATAGATATACAGACAAACAAGCCAAGTTTGAAAGGGTGGAAGAGAGAAGGCAAGGTAGAGAGGGAGAAAGCAAAAAATAATTCAACGCTCATGCAACAAAAATTCATTTTTGTTTTCTAAAAAAATGACTTATTATAGATTTATACATTCGGAGTTGGAATGTAGAATCTCACACCTCGTTGCATAGTAGACTCACTGTGAAAATTTCTTAAATGAAATAGGATGAATGAAGCAGTTTGGGGGCACGTGTGTTCAGGGCAAAGTGGTGGCACATCCTCATTGGCTGTGGAGAGAGTTTGCAAAAGGATGTCATTGCGTTGTTAAATTCAGACCTACTCGGGGAACTCTTTTCTAGCCTGTTATCGTGTTTTTCAATCCTTCCTATCGTTAGAAATCATTGACGTATCTTCTGCGGATATTTGATGGAGGTGGTCTCTACAATTTCCTCTTTCCATGCATATCACACGAGATCACAAGAGAGTTTCCGAACGATTCTTTTAACTCTTTTTCCTGCTTGCTCTTGTGTCATATAATAATTTCCCCTCGTTACAAGGAGACTGCCGCAGGCAGGTACACAGGAGGGAGGTTAGGTGGGTGTGGGTGAAAGCTGATGAGTGTAAGGCAACAGCAGGAGGAAATGCACCAGGCAGTGTTAGGCTTCACAGTCAGCCCTCTAAGAGTCTGAATTGTAATTTTCCTTTCACATTGCCTGAATACGGCCACAATGAGCGGCCAATAACGAACCTCTTGCCACCTGATAACGTGTTGCAACCGACAGCTCGACGCAGTTGCTGCAGCTGCTGATGTTGCTGGTTCTGCTGCAGTTGTTGTTTGCTGCTATTGTTGATACCGCTGAAGTTGTCTGTTGCTATCGTAGATACAGCTGCTGTTTCTCCTTTTAACTGTGTTACTACTACTGTCAATGCTGCTGTTGTTGAGATCGTTGCTGCTACCGTTCCTGCTTTTATTCTTACTCTTGCAATTGCTTCTATTGTTACTGTTGCACTTGCTGTTGCTACTGCTGCTGTTGCTACTGCTGCTGTTGCTACTGCTGCTGTTGCTACTGCTGCTGTTGCTACTGCTGCTGTTGCTACTGCTGTTGTTGCTACTGCTGCTGTTGCTACTGTTGCTGTTGCTACTGTTGCTGTTGCTGCTACTACTGACGTTATTGACGCTGTTGATGTGGTTAATGACGTTTCTTATGTAGGAAATACTGTTGTGACTTCTGCCAAAACTATTTTGCAGTCTTGAATTGCACTGTAGATAAGACCCGTTGATTAACCTTGCCATAAACTCCCTCCAGAAATGAATTGCTGTGAGTAACATGTAATTTT
>NW_025564572.1:0-5000 GCF_020424385.1 Procambarus clarkii | reverse complement strand
GTACAATGATAAGCAAGACACCACCTACATATTCGCCTAATAACAGGCTATCTGTTCACATAATAAGAGGTCATCATGGAGCAATTTTAACGAAGTCATTGTTACTATTTCCGTAAGTGAAGATATGTTTGCCTGGCATGCTTCAACTGTTCGGTGGGAACGTCATTTTAGTCAAGTTAGTTCAATATGTTGAATATATACATCTAACTACCATTCCATGAATCCATTAATCAGAACTTCGCTGATTTCACCACCACGTTTATTAGCTTTAGTTTGAATGGTTCTTTGTTTGTCAAAGATGTGGCAAGATGTTTTAATAGTTTTGAAGAGGATGTGATGGTGATAATAATATAATAATGATGATGTGATGGTGAGTAATAATTGTGTGAGGTGAGTAATAATTATTTGATGGTGAGTAATAATGGTGTGATGGCGGCTAATAATGGTGTGATGGTGAGCAATAATTGTGTGGGGTGAGTAATAATTATGTGATGGTGAGTAATAATGGTGTGATGGTGAGCAATAATTGTGTGGGGTGAATAATAATAGCAGGTGGAATAGTGGTGTGAGGGGAGGAGGAGAATTAATGGTGTACGTAGGTGAAATAATGGTATGGAAGAGAAGGGGGGTTGTGAGTGTGCGAGGAGATAGCGAGATAGTGACACGATGAGGGGCTCGAACCCGGGAAGGGTTGTTGTGATGGCATTGTGGAAGACCATTTAGTGATGGCAAGAAGAGGGTGAAGATGTATTAGAGAGGGAGGAGAGAGGAATGATGGAGAGAGGATGGGACAAAATATGTGAATTGCTAAAGGAGATGGATGTAATTAATGACAAAAGGAAAGAAGAATTAGGCGAGGTGGATAAAAAGACTGAAAGAGGAATGAGTTAAAGAAGAAGAAGTAGAAGAATAGAGGAGGAGAGGGAGAATACAGGATGGGTGGAAGGGACGGAAATATCATAAAAGAACAACGAAATATTTACGACATTCGCCGAGCGCTCGGTCACATAAACATTACCATTACACCTTCCCCTGCCCCCCCCCTCCTCCAAGTGAGCCTGGTCTTGACTCCTATACTTCACTCTACCCCGTACTCTACTTCGCACTCTACCTCATATTCTACCTCGTACTCTACCTCGTATTTCTGGGTATTCATTCTGTCTCTTTACTCTGGTATTTTTGCCTTTTCCCTTATCCTCTGGTTTCTCCCTTCATTCTGTCCTTTCAAGGCTTTCTTTGTTCTACCCCTTATGTTATTGCCTTCAGTTTGCTCCTTCTTTATTTTTTCTTCTCTGTCTCTCTGTTTCTATTCTTCCAATACTGTTATTTTTATTTTCCTATTGCATTTTTCCATTTCACTCTCTTCCTTGGCAATGTTTTTTCTTTGGGTCTCTTTCTCTAGTACAACTCCTTCCGCTATTCCCCTTCTCCATCTTTTTCTTTACCTATATTTAACACCTTTCTCTTTCTTTTTGCCCCCTTTTCACTTCCTTTATTCTCCTGTCTCTTTTCCCTTGCTTTCTCTCTCTCTCTTTTCCATATCCTAATCTCATGTTACTTCACACATCTGGACTTTCTCCTCTCTCTGTTTGCCATATCATCTCTCTCTCTCTCTCTCTCTCTCTCTCTCTCTCTCTCTCTCTCTCTCTCTCTCTCTCTCTCTCTCTCTCTCTCTCTCTCTCTTTCTTCCATGTTGAGTTAACTCTTCTTTAATTCTTCTTTCATTTTCCTTTCATTTCTACTTTCCTCATTCTCTCCTCGATTTTTAATTCTCCATTAATCTAAACAACGCTTTTTCCCCCTCCCTTTTCTCTCTTGTTACCCCACCTCTTCAATTATCTGTCTGTCTCCCTCTCTGCCATTCTCTCCCCCACTCCTTTTCTCCTTTTACTGCAAATTATCTGCTCTCGCCATGTGCACTTGCCTCCCACGATACAATCTCCCTTCCAATGTCATAAACTATCTCTTCCTCACAAGTTGCACATTCATCTCACGCCTCACATTTTCTTCCCACGCTTATGTCTTTTCTCCCACGCTCGATGTTCCTCCCACACTTGTGCCGACCTTTCCACAGTAAAAGTATCTCCCACACTTGGGTTTGTATTCCAACATTTGGGTTTAAAATCAGAGTTTATTAAAGAAAATGAGATCTTGTCTCTCAGTTTCTTTGCTTGTAGTCTCTGTCTGTCTGTCTGTCTGTCTGTCTGTCTGTCTGTCTGTCTGTCTGTCTGTCTGTCTGTCTGTCTGTCTGTCTCTCTCTCTCTCTCTCTCTCTCTCTCTCTCTCTCTCTCTCTCTCTCTCTCTCTCTCTCTCTCTCTCTCTCCCTCTTTTTTAAACTAAGACTAAGATTTATAAGGGCTGTTAAATGAAGTCCCCAGTGAAAAACTGCAAGCATGAGCTGTTATCATAGCTCAGCTCATCCGAAACCTGCTCCCTGAAACTCATGTATTTCCCGAGAATATACTCTGAGATTATCACATTGGGAACCATTATAAACTATCGTATAAGAAACCTGGTGAAACTGCAATCGTACGGACCCGGTCGGCCGAGCGGACAGCACGCTGGACTTGTGATCCTGTGGTCCCGGGTTCGATCCCGGGCGCCGGCGAGAAACAATGGGCATAGTTTCTTTCACCCTATGACCCTGTTACCTAGCAGTAAAATAGGTACCTGGTTGTTAGTCAGCTGTCACGGGCTGCTTCCTGGGGGTGCAGGCCTGGTCGAGGACCGGGCCGCGGGGACACTAAAGCCCCGAAATCATCTCAAGATAACCTCAAGTACCTCAGCTCAGTTGAAACCAACTCTTTCCTCCTCTTCTCCCTCCTCTCCTTCCTCTTTCTCTCCTTGATCCTCCTTTCCTTCCCTGCTCCTCGTCCATCTTTCTCTACTCTCCTCCCTCCATCCCTATACCCCTTCAGCTTCCCTTTATGTCTCC
This sequence comes from Procambarus clarkii, assembly GCF_020424385.1. NCBI lineage: Eukaryota > Metazoa > Arthropoda > Malacostraca > Decapoda > Cambaridae > Procambarus > Procambarus clarkii. The sequence goes on along the minus strand of NW_025564572.1, from coordinate 2,065 downwards.
CTGCCATATTTGCCTTGAAGCCTTACCTGCCCTAAACATGACGTCGAGAAGTCATCAAGAAGAGAATGTGATGTTTTAGAGAGCGCCTCGGCGTGCCTGTGCGCGGGCGTGCATGTGGGAGAACGTGCTTCCGGGTGTTCGTACAAGCACAGGCTTGCGTGCTGGCGATGACAACTCGGTCATTGCGGTTGGTTCCGGCACGTAATGCAGGCGCTGAGTCCCCGGCAACAGTACCACAGGGGCTATACTTGCGTTGCATAAAGCCTATTTGCCTATTTATATAATGCTCTTGCCTATTTAATTTCGTATTGTATTTTTTATTCATTATACTATTTATTACTTCACATATCATTGCATTTATTATTTTAGTGTGATGGGTCCGGGGGTAGGGAGATTGAAGCTGCCCCCTTCTACTCTCACTCTCTGCCAACCCTACATTTAGTGCCCCATTTTTTGCACCTTAATCCCTCGTGCTACTCCAACTTCAGCGCAATCTATTCTCCCTCTCTCCTGTTGCATGCCCTTTCGCTAAAGTCTCAGATAAAATTTAACATATGAGTATCATAAGAAAGAAACGAAAACGGCGATTTTTGAGGTTTGCTGTTCGTTAACAATTAATTATACCTGAGTTCCCTGGAATTCCATTTACCCTAATAACATTTTTTATCATTATAACTTTCTTTTAAATTTTGCTGCTACGAATTTCAAAGGCTCCCCTCCTCATGGTAATCAATTACTGCGAATCTCCAGGGTAACCGGTCACTGCTTTCCCCTCGGTAACCGGTCATTGCCCCCCCCCCTCGGTAACCGGTTTTGTTAATTACCTCCCAGTTTAAATAGCCCATAGTGTTTAAGTTTGAATGGACCAGGGTGCTGAAAGATAACTAGTCAATTATATAGACCATTAACTAGGTAGTTTTGCTATATAACACATATGTGCTTACATATACTGACTAATCACAGATTTCGTCCAGTTTTAATATCCCTATGTTAAGTAAATTAGATTCAGAGCAGAATGGATATAATTCCAAATGCAACTCATTGTATTTGTATATGAAAATAAATAAATGTAATTACGTTTACAAATAAAGAAAATATTTCAGACTGAGAAACCTTAATAATAGGCTAAAGATATATTCACTTCACTTAAAGTCCATTAAGGTTTTTATTCTGAAAAAATTATATATAATAACTTAACTTACTTACCACATAATTTACTTATACATAAATAAATTACACATAACTTACCACCTGACAGCACTCAAGGCATATTTCACAAACTAATAAACTAACAAGTTTAATAATAAACTAAAATTCACATGAATCATGAGATGATATATATATGTTGTGGTGGAACACATTTATGGTGGCAGGATAAGTAGACATGTGTGAGTATCGTGGCAGTATAGCTGAACATGTGTGGGAGGTAATCAGAATATTTAACATAAGTACATGTTGACAAGTGTGTACTCATATTCGACACTGTTCGCCCCTATTCGAACAGTAGTACTGGGTCACATGGTTGCAAATCTTTTCCCAGGTCGTGTTCCAGGGGACAAAAAATGGGGATAAGGTTTAAGGCAAACCTATGGGATAGGAAAGCCCATAGGTTGCCCAAACCCGGCAACAAGAAATCAAAAGTCGTACACCTCTGTACTCGCCTGTATACAAAAAAAAGGGAATTCAGACTTGATCCTCATAACAGCTGACACATAGGAAGGGTACGAAAAGGTGTGCTGAGAGAGGAAAAGGTAATTATCTAGAGCGAGGACTATGTCAGTATGAATATACAGCACTCAGAAGGGATATTTTGACGAGAACCTCAGAAAAAGAGGAAAGGGCCCCGGCCACATGCACCATTTGAAGAGTCGAACGACGACTCTGCAATACGCGAGGCCGACGCTGTACCGGCATGTTCAGGTGAATCGAGATAAGGCTGGTGCATGGGAATATGTCTCATTCTATATCTTCAAAGCGCTACGAGTAATAGTAGTGGAAATTACTCATTATCGCGCTCCAGTAACAATCATTCACAATATGATCATGAATCACAAAAGCATATCTT
>NW_025564571.1:10000-17198 GCF_020424385.1 Procambarus clarkii | reverse complement strand
ATGTCTCTCCTTCCAAGGTGGTTCAGCAGACACCTCGGGAGTTTATTTCCTTACACAAAAGTTTATTTCCTTACACAAAAGTTTATTTCCCTACACAAAAGTTTATTTCCCTACACAAAAGTTTATTTCCTTACACAAAAGTTTATTTCCTTACACAAAAGTTTATTTCCCTACACAAAAGTTTATTTCCCTACACAAAAGTTTATTTCCTTACACAAAAGTTTATTTCCTTACACAAAAGTTTATTTCCCTACACAAAAGTTTATTTCCCCCACACAAAAGTTTATTTCCCTACACAAAAGTTTATTTCCCTACACAAAAGTTTATTTCCCTACACAAAAGTTTATTTCCCTACACAAAAGTTTATTTCCCCACACAAAAGTTTATTTCCCCACACAAAAGTTTATTTCCCCACACAAAAGTTTATTTTCCTACACAAAAGTTTATTTCCTTACACAAAAGTTTATTTCCCTACACAAAAGTTTATTTCCCCACACAAAAGTTTATTTCCCCACACAAAAGTTTATTTCCCCACACAAAAGTTTATTTTCCTACACAAAAGTTTATTTCCCTACACAAAAGTTTATTTCCCTACACAAAAGTTTATTTCCCTACACAAAAGTTTATTTCCCTACACAAAAGTTTATTTCCCTACACAAAAGTTTATTTCCCTACACAAAAGTTTATTTCCCTACACAAAAGTTTATTCCTATCCGGGAACAGTTTAAATGGCCGCATTATATATCCTAACATATTATCTATGTAATTATTTTCAAGTTTATTCTACTTTCTCGAGAAAGAATCATTTTTTTCTATTTTAAGAATAAATTACTATTCAACAATTTCTTTAAATATACTTTCCAGTTCGATCCACTTTAGAATGGTCTTGGAGGATTTATAAGTGTTCTGGAGCTGTTGTATTAAACTGTATTGAGTTGAATTGTACTGTAGTACACTGGGTTACAACTCATGATGCATTTTATAGCTCTGTATTTTGCTGTATTGTCATACATTGAGCTGTATTTTTTTTGCAATATGGTGTATTGAGCAGTTCTAAATGATGTTAACATGAACTGAGTTGCGAAATAATATGCTTATTGTATTATTGTATACTGTATTGTGCTGTATTGTGATGCATTTCGTTACAACTCATTGTATCATTAAATACTTCTCTGTTCTGCTGCTTTGTGTTGTATTTGACTGTAGTGTGTTGCACTGCATCATGCAGCACTCAGTTGTATGAATCTGTTATTCGTTCTCTTGTATTGTTGTCTGTTTTATCCCGTTGTATTAGTTTGTTTAAAATAACAAGAGTAAAAATATATGTATTTCATCTTCCTGTATAATTTGCAATGTAAAATTCTACATTGAATTCTTTTCAAAATGTTGAACATATTGCTTTGGTTTATCTGACTAAACTGTGTTGCAGCTACTGCATGGGTATATATATATATATAGATATATATATATATATATATATATATATATATATATATATATATATATATATATATATATATATATATATATATATATTATTGTACCTTGTTTAAAAGCCTTCTTGTTCACTATTCCGTCACGCACTCTCGCTCTCACTGAAAGATGCGACCACAGCTTGTACAGCTTCGTGGCAGGGAACGATTACAGTCTACACAGCTTCGTGGTAGGGACCGACCACAGCCAGCACAGCTTCGTGGCAGGGACCGACCACAGCCTACACAGCTTCGTGGCAGGGACCGACCACAGCCAGCACAGCTTCGTGGCAGGGACCGACCACAGCCAGCACAGCTTCGTGGCAGGGACCGACCACTGCCTACACAGCTTCGTGGAAGGGACCGACCACAGCTTGTACAGCTTCGTGGCAGGGACCGACCACAGCCAGCACAGCTTCGTGGCAGGGACCGACCACAGCCAGCACAGCTTCGTGGCAGGCACCGATAACAGCCTACACAGCTTCGTGGCAGGGACCGACCACAGCCTACACAGCTTCGTGACAGGGACCGACCACAGCCTACACAGCTTCGTGGAAGGGATCGACCACAGCTTGTACAGCTTCGTGGCAGGGACCGACCACAGCCAGCACAGCTTCGTGGCAGGGACCGATCACAGCCTACACAGCTTCGTGGCAGGGACCGACCACAGCCTACACAGCTTCGTGGCAGGGACCGATCACAGCCTACACAGCTTCGTGGCAGGGACCGACCACAGCTTGTACAGCTTCGTGGCAGGGACCGACCACAGCCAGCACAGCTTCGTGGCAGGCACCGATAACAGCCTACACAGCTTCGTGGCAGGGACCGACCACAGCCTACACAGCTTCGTGGCAGGGACCGACCACAGCCTACACAGCTTCGTGGCAGGGACCGACCACAGCCTACACAGCTTCGTGGCAGGGACCGACCACAGCCTACACAGCTTCGTGGCAGAGACCTGAGAGAGAGGAACGCTCACCACCAGCTAAAATGTCCTCTGAATCCACTTTTCCCCGCGAAAAATAGGTAAACACTGCCAGGTTTGGCTTGTCTCTGGGGAGACAATGTTGTCAAAAACGCGCCAAAGCAACAATTTCCGTCGTGACCAAGTCATCCCCCGCGTGTCACCTGTCCTCATATCCGGCGTTAAAATGACACCATTTTCCCTCTAAAGATAATTAAATATCCTAGGAAACAACTTCACGGCGTCATGTAGTTGAAGAAACGTGAGTAAAGCCATTTATCCCGGCTATATAGCTCATAGTGACGGACCCAAAACAGAAAACGGAAACAGTGCGTCACTTTCGCGAGCCGCTTCCATTTTAAAGTACGACAATTTTGGCATTTATGTAACGCATACGTTCGAAATGCGACGTTCTTTGTAGGATTAAAACAGGCTGCGTTACGTGTGCAAGATCCCCTAGCTGGTTATCTTGAGATAATTTCGGGGCTTTTTTTGTGTGTCCCCTCGGCCCGGTCCTCGACCAGGCCTCCACCCCCAGGAAGCAGCCCGAGACAGCTGACTAACACCCAGGTACCTATTTTACTGCTAGGTAACAGGGGCATAGGGTGAAAGAAACTCTGGCCATTGTTTCTGGCCGGCGTCTGGGATCGAACCCAGGACCACAGGATCACAATTCCAGCGTGCTGTCCGCTCGGCCGACCGGCTCCCTGGTGGCCACAATCTCTTCACATCATAAACACCTAAGTCAGCCTTCACGCCAGAACTCGAAGACCCTTAGAGACACGAACCCATCAAGGAAGAGGACGAGGCAAGAGAATCATATCTTGAGGTTATCTTGAGATGATTTCGGGGCTTTAGTGTCCCCGCGGCCCGGTCCTCGACCAGGCCTCCACCCCCAGGAAGCAGCCCGAGACAGCTGACTAACACCCAGGTACCTATTTTACTGCTAGGTAACAGGGGCATAGGGTGAAAGAAACTCTGCCACCAGAGTCCACCTGAAACATAGTCCACCTAAATCGCATTTCCCGGCAGGTAACTCGTAAGTATTCTCTACCTCTTCCCGCCCTCATGCGCCGCATCACAGGCGCTCAACCAGCGCTCTCCAAATATTGTCTCCCTACACGGCGGGTACAGGAGACACGCCAGAAACACTCCGCCACAGGGACCAATATCGGCTTTACCCCGGCGAGAACCACACCAAGTGGTTATGTGCCCCTCACCAAAGAAGAAGCCCCTGGTATACGTCGTATATAGCCCCTGGTATACGTCGTATATAGCCCCTGGTATACGTCGTATATAGCCCCTGGTATACGTCGTATATAGCCCCTGGTATACGTCGTATATAGCTCCTGGTATACGTAGTATATAGCCCCTGGTATACGTCGTATATAGCCCCTGGTATACGTAGTATATAGCCCCTGGTATACGTCGTATATAGTCCCTGGTATACGTCGTATATAGCCCCTGGTATACGTCATATATAGCCCCTGGTATACGTCGTATATAGCCCCTGGTATACGTCGTATATAGCCCCTGGTATACGTCGTATATAGTCCCTGGTATACGTCATATATAGCCCCTGGTATACGTCATATATAGCCCCTGGTATACGTCGTATATAGTCCCTGGTATACGTCGTATATAGTCCCTGGTACACGTCATATATAGCCCCTGGTATACGTCGTATATAGTCCCTGGTATACGTCGTATATAGCCCCTGGTATACGTCGTATATAGTCCCTGGTATACGTCGTATATAGTCCCTGGTATACGTCGTATATAGGCCCTGGTATACGTCATATATAGCCCCTGGTATACGTCGTATATAGCCCCTGGTATACGTCATATATAGCCCCTGGTATACGTCGTATATAGCCCCTGGTATACGTCATATATAGCCCCTGGTATACGTCGTATATAGTCCCTGGTATACGTCGTATATAGCTCCTGGTATACGTAGTATATAGCCCCTGGTATACGTCGTATATAGTCCCCTGGTATCGTCGTATATAGCCCCTGGTATACGTAGTATATAGCCCCCTGGTATACGTCGTATATAGCCCCTGGTATATGTCGTATATAGTCCCTGGTATACGTCGTATATAGTCCCTGGTATACGTCATATATAGCCCCTGGTATACGTCGTATATAGCTCCTGGTATACGTCGTATATAGTCCCTGGTATACGTCGTATATAGCTCCTGGTATACGTAGTATATAGCCCCTGGTATACGTCGTATATAGTCCCTGGTATACGTCGTATATAGCCCCTGGTATACGTCGTATATAGCCCCTGGTATACGTAGTATATAGCCCCTGGTATACGTCGTATATAGCCCCTGGTATATGTCGTATATAGTCCCTGGTATACGTCGTATATAGTCCCTGGTATACGTCATATATAGCCCCTGGTATACGTCGTATATAGCCCCTGGTATACGTCGTATATAGTCCCTGGTATACGTCATATATAGCCCCTGGTATACGTCGTATATAGTCCCTGGTATACGTCATATATAGCCCCTGGTATACGTCGTATATAGCCCCTGGTATATGTCGTATATAGTCCCTGGTATACGTCGTATATAGCCCCTGCTATACGCCGGAGGTCACAGCGCCCCACATCAAAATAATGTCTCGACTCACTTGTAAGCTGGTCAAATTTAATGGTCGTTTGTCTCTGTTTTCCGCCGGGGATTCTCTGAGATATTGGTTGTTGGAGCAGGTCTTTAAAAGTTGTGTGTGTGTGTGTGTGTGTGTGTGTGTGTGTGTGTGTGTGTGTGTGTGTGTACTCACCTAGTTGTGCTTACGGCGGTTGAGCTCTGGCTCTTTGGTCTCGCCTCTCAACCGTCAATCAACAGGTGTACAGGTTCCTGAGCCTATTGGGCTCTATCATATCTACACTTGAAGCTGTGTATGGAGTCAGCCTCCACCACATTACTGCATAATGCATTCCATTTGTCAACCACGCTGACACTAAAAAAAAGTTCTTTCTAATATCTCTGTGGCTCATTTGGGGCACTCCGTTTCCACACACACACACATTTGTGTGTGTGTGTGTGTGTGTGTACTCACCTAGTTGTGTTTGCGGGGGTTGAGCTCTGGCTCTTTGGTCCCGCCTCTCAACCGTCAATCAACAGGTGTACAGATTCATGAGCCTATCGGGCTCTGTCATATCTACACTTGAAACTGTGTATGGAGTCAGCCTCCACCACATCACTTCCTAATGCATTCCATTTGTCAACCACTACGAGTATGTGTGTGTGTGTGTGTGTGTGTGTGTGTGTGTGTGTGTGTGTGTGTGTGTGTGTCTAGTACACGAAACATTACCTAATAAACATAAGATGCTTGATATCAATTAGGTGAATCACAAGACAGGAGGGGGGACAAGAGCTGAGGCCCGACCCTGGGAACACCGTCAGGCAAGCACGGTTAGGAATGACCACAAACACACCCAATCATACCCAACATTCAATTTGTTTTCCACCCGTTATCCTCTCAACTTCTCTCAACCAAAAATTTCCCTCCAACATAATTTAATGAATCAAATCCAGAATAATATAAAAACAGAGCGACAGAAAATGGGATTAATAAAAAAAAACTGGTCAGTGCTCAGAGGAACCCGGGGTTGTGTGGGGGGGGGGAGGTGGTTGTGACGGGTGGTTGTAGTTGGTGGTGGTGGTTGTGACGGGTGGTTGTGGTTGGTGGTGGTGGTGGTTGTTACAATGGGTTGTGGTTGGTGGTGGTGGTTGTGAGGTTGTGGTTGGTGGTGGTGGTGGTGGTGGTTGTTACAATGGGTTGTGGTTGGTGGTGGTGGTTGTGAGGTTGTGGTTGTTGGTGGTGGTGGTGGTGGTTGCTACAATGGGTTGTGGTTGGTGGTGGTGGTTGGTGGTGGTGGTGGTGGTGGTTGCTACAATGGGTTGTGGTTGGTGGTGGTGGTTGGTGGTGGTGGTGGTGGTGGTTGCTACAATGGGGTTGTGGTTGGTGGTGGTGGTTGGTGGTGGTGTGGTGGTGGTTGTTACAATGGGTTGTGGTTGGTGGTGGTGGTTGGTGGTGGTGGTGGTGGTGGTTGCTACAATGGGTTGTGGTTGGTGGTGGTGGTTGGTGGTGGTGGTGGTGGTGGTTGCTACAATGGGTTGTGGTTGGTGGTGGTGGTTGGTGGTTGGTGGTGGTGGTTGTTACGATGGTTGTTGTTGTTTAACATTCGCTACTTAGAACAAAAAGTTCCAAGTAGCACCGACTATGGTGAGCCCGTGTTCCGATGGTGGTGGTAATTACTTACCAGTAATTCCCATTAAGTGTCAATGAAGGAATGAGGTCTAGCTCTCGGTACCCCGCCTATCGCGTTGCAATTTACCAAATCTGACGTTTGACTTATCGAATCAGGCCTTAAAGTTGTGGATGGAGGTGGCTTCTACAACCTCTTCTTACAATGTACTCCACTTGCTAACCACCCGTTCAGGGAACGAGTATTTTCGTCTACATTCCTTCGGCTCATTTGCCTTTCCAGCCTCCACCTTGATTGATTAATTCACTTCGAGCAATAAACAGTTTGCAATCAAGTAATAACGTGCTTGTCTTGGAAGCTAGACGTAGATATATAAGAATACTTAGCAAGAGGGTTACCTGATACCTGGTTGATACCTGGTTGATGGGGTTCTGGGAGTTCTTCTACTCCCCAAGCCCGGCCCGAGGCCAGGCTTGACTTGTGAGAGCTTGGTCCACCAGGCTGTTGCTTGGAGCGGCCCGCAGGCCCACATAC
>NW_025564571.1:0-5000 GCF_020424385.1 Procambarus clarkii | reverse complement strand
TGTGTGTGTTCATCTTGATGTGCTTTTCGTGGTCGTGTTGTAGCTACCAAGCCCCGCCTTCTCACCTACTGGGGCCATTTAATGCAATGAATTTCTTCAGTTATATTTGACATTGTATTTTATTTTGAAGTTGGTTATTGATTTGTCTCTTTTTATTCATTTCATTGCTCTATTACATTTGTTGGCGCCTCTTACGGTAAAGAAGTTATTCAACATATCTCCCTCTAGTGTGGACCCGTGGCCTCTAGTCCTACCATATCTTACGAGTTCTTTCAGCTCGGGCGCAAGTTTGGTTGAATATCTTTAGTTTTTCTTAACTTTAATATATTTAGATGTGATTTCGAAGCTGGAGCTGCATACCCGTGGTTTAGTCTCATGTACCTTGCGGTTACCTTGCTATGATTCTGAGGATCAATGTCCCCGCGACCCGGTCTCTGACCAAGCCTCCAGGTTGGTGGTGTGATCAAAATAGGCTGTTGGACGCGGCTGTTCGCAACCTGACGTATGACTCACAGCCTGGTTGATCCGGTATTCTTTGGTGGTGTTTGTCAAGTCCTCTTTTGAACACCATGAGAGATCAGCCAGTTATGTCCTTCATGTGCAGAGGGAGAGTTTGGAAAGTCTTGGGCCTGTGGACAAAGTTATCTTTCAGCGTACCTATTGCACATCTGATATTTTGAAGGTCTCCTTGGCGAAGCTCTTGAATGATAGTTCAAGCTATCAATTTGGGATGTATTGGACAGTTTTTGGTATGTTGTAAACGTTGATTTGTTAACGTGTTGTTCAACAGTCAGTTATCTGGTTATATATATAAATATTACCAAGATGTAGCTTGACTTCTCGAGACTTCGACGAGCATTCTCTCACCGTTACCCACTGTTTCACACCCGAGAGGTATCCCTTCAGCCTTCCCAGCACTCTGCCAGTTACACAAACTACGTTCTCAACCGTACAATTGTGTGTAAAATTACTTCTAATACACAAGGAAGGCAGCCATCCGACCTCTTCACTCTCCTGTTTATTTCACTCTCTTTCTCTTACGTATTTATTATCTATACTTCCTCCGTATCTTCATTCTCCTCCTGTATCTTGAGGTTATCTTGAGATGATTTCGGGGCTTTAGTGTCCCCGCGGCCCGGTCCTCGACCAGGCCTCCACCCCCAGGAAGCAGCCCGTGACAGCTGACTAACTCCCAGGTACCTATTTACTGCTAGGTAACAGGGACATTCAGGGTGAAAGAAACTTTGCCCATTTGTTTCTGCCTCGTGCGGGAATCGAACCCGCGCCACAGAATTACGAGTCCTGGGCGCTATCCACCAGGCTACGAGGCCACTCAATGTATGTTACAATGCGAACCCGAGTGGACACAAATTTGACCTTGACTGCCATGCATTTTCCTGCAACGTAGTCCATCATTATCTGTCAAGTTTTGGCCTTGAGTTTGCTCGCCAGAGAAGCCAGGAGTTCTGTGGCTTTCCCTAACTTGTTCTCCAGTCTAGTGGTTACCTGCCAGCCCTTCCCTCTCTCACGCTCGTTAGCCCCGGCCTTGGCCACCCCAAGTGGGCCCTCTTTCACCAAGACATTTCCTGCTCAATATTTTCTGACTACTTCATTCCCGATAAAGGTCAGGTCTAGACTGATTAGAATGTCACGTCTGTTCGCGTCTGTGGGTGTACATGAGGCTGTGGGTGTACATATGTCTGTGGGTGTACATGTGTCTGGAGTGTACATGTGTATGTGTGTACATGTGTCTGGGTTGTACATGTGTCTGGGGGTTACATGAGTACATATGCGGAGTACACGGGGTGTGTGTATATCTGGGCGTGGGTGTGTGTGTGTGTGTATGTGGGTGTGTGGGTGTGCATGTAGGAGCAATATGTGGGCGTGCGTGTATATATGTGTGTTACCGTGCGGGCGTGAGGGCGCGCATGTGTGGGTGTTAGAGCTAACTGAGCAAAATACACCACAGCAGAATATTTTGATTCCGATTTGTTTTAGTTACAAAAAGGCACGATTTTCTGTAAAATGGAATACCGTGGTCATCTATTTGATTTATTTTGTAATATGCTTTAATTTGCTATAGTTTTACATATATATATATATATATATATATATATATCTATATATATATATATATATATATATATATATATATATATCACGAGACATCATAAAATTCGCAGGTTCCATAAATGTGTGGAAAAGAGTGAAAGCAAACTGGTTTTTGAAGCTTTGTAAAATATGAACTCCATAAATGATGTAGAGTATTGCAAATGCAAGGCTCAACACGCACCTCCCACGTCAACACCACGACCTTGTAGGCGCGTGCAACATGGCAGCAGCTCGGAGAAGGGATCCACCGGACACTGAGAAATGATCACCACGTGCGAGATACCGTAAAAAAAAAATCCGATAAAACTATATTGTAACAATCAAACGAGATTTTGAGATGAATGACAAGTGGTCATTCAGCGATGGTGCTTCCTTGAACTACTGTCTCCAAGCACGTTCAATCCCCGACCGTCCACAAGTGGTTGGGTACTATTCCATTCACCCGTCCCATCCCAAATCCTTATCTTGACCCCTTTCCCAGTGCCATATAGTTACAATGGCTTGGTGCTTTTACCCCTAATAGTTTCCTTCCCATGGAAAACATTCGGTGCATAGCGACCAAAATCATCCTAAGGGTCTCGGGAATAACAACCTTATCAACAAGATATGACACGACTCTTCAACAAATTCAAGATCCAGAACAAATTAGATAACATGAACCCGCTGCTGGACTGAGTTGGCTACTCGGAACTAAATGTTCCAAGTAGCACGGGGTATGGTGAGCCCGTAGTGGACTTACCTGGCACAGGAGCGGGGCAAGTAGCACGGGGTATGGTGAGCCCGTAGTGGACTTACCTGGCACAGGAGCGGGGCAAGTAGCACGGGCTATGGTGAGCCCGTAGTGGACTTACCTGGCACAGGAGCGGGGCAAGTAGCACGGGCTATGGTGAGCCCGTAGTGGACTTACCTGGCACAGGAGCGGGGCAAGTAGCACGGGGTATGGTGAGCCCGTAGTGGACTTACCTGGCACAGGAGCGGGGCTGTAATGTAACTTGTCATGCAGTATGCAATCTCGGGAAATTAACGCAGTCACTACTAGGTTACCGCCATACATTATACATCAGATAAATCAAGACACTAGCATCGCTACAATATTTGTAGAGCTAAAGTTTCGCCAAAGCCCGTAGCCCCGTGAAAATATATTCGCGGAAAATCCCTGATCTGGGCAGATTCCGCCGGCAAATGGAGTTGTATATTTTTCAATATTCCGCTGAGCTGTGACAAATTGCCTGAATAATACAAACCTGAGCTATATCCGGCCCCATATATATCGGCCGGTTATCACAGCCCAGATATCTGTCACAAGATATATATATATCTTCAAGAGAAAATGGCTGTCTGTCTGTCTGTCTGTAAAATGTTGGAAGCCAGATGCAAGGAGCTAGACTCACTAAACTTTACAGGGTAACTAGTCTAGGGTGTGGGACGAACACAGGTTTGTCGCGTCAGCCTAAGTTAAATACTTTAAGAAATATCAACGTTTAAAATCCACTGTACAATTTTCGTGAAGTCTGAACTGAGATTACAGGTGTGTTTTCCCTAGAGTTTACCGCGTATCTTCCTCATTTACTCTCAAACAGTCTGTCAGTGTCAGGTTAAACAACTGGCTGACCTCCACACAAGCAGAACTAGCAGCATTACATTTAGCAACCAGCACATTAAAAATATTGAGGAGGAATAATATTCTGCGATTCAAAGTCTGCTCTTCAAGCAATCGAAAACTTCTCTTGGAAGATCGACAGCAAGAACCTAATACTCCCAATTATAAATGACCTAATTGATGCACAGAGTAAAGGGTCTCGAATCTCCTTTGTATGGATACCTTCACACATAAATATAACCCATCATAATGAGACAGACATTGCAGCCCAATTAGAAAGCTACTAGTATAAAAAGCTATGATTTGTTCAGATCTGAAACCTATATCTATGGGCAGCACCAAACGTCCACTAGACTGTGCGACACAGTGGTTGCAAGGATCAGGTTGGGTTACCGTTACCTGTGGCAGGTGGCTGCAGGTGACGGATCTCCCAATCCTGAGCACTCCAGGTGCAAACTGTGTGAGCAGGAACTACGGCATGATTTCCCGCACTACATCACCGAATGCCCAGTTATTAGACCGTTCAGACCAGTTGGCATGAGGTACCTGGAGCTTTGCAATTACTTTATTCAATCTCGTATTCTTGAAGATATCCCCACAGTATACCCAAAATTTGCCAGTGCAGGCTACTAAACATATGGCCCTGTATGACTAACCATCCTGCGAGATAGGGACTTTTTAGCATCACCTAGTTAGCTTTTTTGACACACTGTACTCCACTTCATATAGTCTAGGGTAGGTGCACTAATGCAGATGTACCTCATGTATTAAAAAAAAAAAAAAAAAAACACTGAGACGCTGAAATAAAAAACTGGAAGCCCTTGGGTCTCTGGTGACGTCAATGAGCTTGGACCCCAATTCCTTGAGAAATCCCAAGGCACTCTTGCCCCAGGGGCCATGCGTCTCAGACGCTATGGGAACAAAGAGGTATTGACCTTCCAGTCGCCTGTACTTGAGTGATTTTGCTATATATAATATATATATATATATATATATATATATATATAAACATCTAAAAACATATAAAACCTTCACGCGAGACCACCTAGCCAAAGAGTAATGACAAAGGTAATTAGCAGGGTAATTACCTTTACTCATTACTGGATGAGTAAATGAGTTAAAATTATGTGAGGAGAAGAGCCGGGAAACTCACCCCAACGGACGGACTTAACTAGACCTACGACTCACACCTGAATATTGCAAAGCAATTTCATAATAGATGAGTAGCCACGTATATATATATAGGCCAGATGAGTATATGGGATATATGTGGTTTGAATGATCTTTT
>NW_025564568.1:0-29766 GCF_020424385.1 Procambarus clarkii | reverse complement strand
GAGAGAGAGAGAGGAGAGAGAGAGAGAGAGAGAGAGAGAGAGAGAGAGAAGAGAGAGAGAGAGAGAGAGAGAGAGGAGAGAGAGAGAGAGAGAGAGAGAGAGAGAGAGAGAGGAGAGAGAGAGAGAGAGAGAGAGAGAGAGAGAGAGGCAGGATGTGTTCTAATAAATATTAGAGAGGTATATACCGTCCTCTTCACCGTAAATCATAAAAAACAAATTCCGGACCCCTAAATCCCAGCTCTCACCAGGTCGGTAAATGACAAATACCAACAAATACTTAGATATTAATCAAGATTTAATTGATTTAAAACTTCACCCTTGCCAATAATGCAGAGTCGTGGGAGAGGGGAGGGGAGGGGAGGACGGCTCCCAGGAGAGCATAAACCTTTAAATTGAATATTTACCTTGACGCAGAGGGCCGTCGTTCTTTTGTTTCTCCGTCTTTACGGTCTGTACAGAGTTGACGCGGGTCGGGAGTGTCGTCGCGCGGAGAACTTTATAGATTGTAAAAGCTCTTGTTAATCACAGGGCGACTATGGTGGCCAGTTCCTTCTCCAGAGGGATTAAGACACTGACTGACTTATATTTTGCGATTAATTATTGCTCTTGAGGAAGGGAGGGAGGAGGAGGACGTACGCGCTCTCTCACAGCGATGGTCGGGGTTGATGTTGCTCTGGGAGGTCCCCTTGTGCACAGTGCTAGGCTTTAGAACTGCTCTCGTGGGTGGTTCATGTTCTAGAGCTGGTCTCGTGCCCAGCCCCAGGCTCTAGAGGTTCTTTTGCCCGTCCTCCTAAAGTTCCCCAACGTCAAAAAACTGTCGTACTAAAGTGTCCCTTATCCTAACCTACCAGAGGACCCAAAACAGAAAACGGGACAGTATGTCAATTTCCCGAGCCGCTACCATTTTCTATCTGTCCCTTTAATATCTGCCCCTTTAATAGGTTACCTGGTGCTCAAGTCGACTTTGCCAATTCCCCTTAGAATATTTTGTATGTTGTGGTTATGTTTCCCTTATTACTCCTCCAGTGCTGTGAGGTTAGGTTCCTTCAACCATTGTTTGTAGCTCATTTTCCCGCGGCTTAGGAACCAGCTTTTATTATGAACACTCATGGGCCTGGTGTGTGTGTGTGTGTGTGTGTGTGTGTGTGTGTGTGTGTGTGTGTGTGTGTGTGTGTGTGAGCTGGCGGGATGTGGGTTCCCTCACTGCTCTCCTTCCTCCTTTGATGAAATATCTATGTTCTTTTGGATTTTGTCCTTACCTATGACTGCATCTTTTGTGCTCGTTTGTGAACATTACTTTCATGCGCCTTTGTTTCTACTTTATATACTTACCTAACCTGACAGTCCTCTCTACGATATTTTCTGCTTCTGTCATATGTATCGCTCTCAGGATCCATTTCACAACAGCTCTCGTCTGGTTTCTTCCTATTCCTCAAGTCTTATAACTTCTGTTAACATCTTCCTTTCAAGCAATCACCGAGTGCGCCTTTGTGGTCTCTTTGTTGAAGGCATTGCCACTTCCTGCAGTGCATTCCTGCTTCCTCCTCCTCTTCTGGTTATGTGTCATCTGCATGTGCGTGTAGGTGAGTGGTTGAGGTAGATGGAGGGGGACACGAGGAAGGAAAGGGAAGGGAAGGGAAGGGAAGGGAAGACACGAATCTTGCTTGAAGACGCTTGCTGGCTGCCTGTTGCAGCCCCTGGCACGCTTCACTGCTTTATGATGGTGAAGGACAAGTTGTATCAGTGATGATCATCACTCGAGCTGCAGAGGAAAGCAGTAATACAACTAGCTTTACTCGTCTAACTCTCAAATAGCTTCATTTGCAGCAACTACAATACAAACTCAAAATAATAGTTTCAGAAACCACAAACTACCCCCTTGTCTTACTGACGTGAGTAGTGTCCAACACCACCTTTTAATGAGTGCAACCTTTCCCCCATTAGTATAACTAGTTACAGAATTATGCATAATTACACTTTAATTGTCTACATTATAATGTTAGATCAATGTCATGTAGCACTCGTGATAGTGAAGGAAGGATAACTACCCTCGCTGAGTTTTATATCTTCGCCTCCTATATCTATCCACCACCATTTCCTCTATCCTCGAGGGTTAATTGCATCCACATCAATGTAGAAGACAACAAAAAAAGGGGCATAATGTGTTGTGGTGTTGGGTAGCATATGTTGTGAGGTGGACGGGCGGACGGTCCATCAAGGGTGCGGCGATGGACAGGCAGGCTAGGATAGCTGGGGCCCACGGCTAGGACATCCATGGCTGGCACAGTTGGGATAGATGGAACGGCCAGAAAGCCACGTTAAAGGCTCGGATACACGGCACGGGTTTTGGTGACACGGCTTAGGATAGTGGAACAGCTGGGACTGCTAGGTAGAATAGCTGGGACTGCTAGCTAGGACAGCTGGGACTGCTGGCTAGGACAACTGGGACTGCTAGCTAGGACAGCTCGCCTCCCACATCTAGACGGGAACGCCGGGCCACGTGTGGCAATCCTCCTTAGGAATATAATTACCCTTTTACTACATACTACTTATTGCTGTATAATTACCGGCCGCAGCCTAATGGCCTCGCTTGAAGCGCATGTGGAGGGTTGTTAGTGGTCACCAACTGGGTGGCTTGTCGCTCTCTTGACAAATACAGTTCCGATTTTTGTACGGCCTTGGTGCGCGGGTGGAGGAGACGAGCTGCTAGATGTAATAAGCTGGTGGAACTGGTTTCAGTTGCTGACTGTCTTGTTGTCTTGATGTTGTGATTAGTGACCAGCCTTTCGTTATTCTCTTGGCCCAGGAGCTTGAGCACTACCAAGATTCATTAAGCACTTAAGTAACCACTTACTAAATATATACATCTTTCTTCAATCATGAGTTAACATTTATTTAGCCGTTGAAGAGTTGCGAGTCGCTACGAGGTTATTTTTAACAATAATAAAGTTAGATTGAGAAGTTTCAGGGCTCGTAAACTGTTTGGCAAATGTAAACAAAGCCCCCAGTGATTGTTGAAAGATGTACAGGTGTCGTAAGTGCCGGACTTCGTAAACTCTGCTCAAATGGCCCCAACTGACCTCGAGGCGTCGCGAAGGGATCGTACGTCGTGCAGGTACTCACGGGCGGATGCCGAGTTTATTAAACATGTAAAACAGGACTTAAGACGTCCAAACGGAACGCGATTAGCGATTTTCAAGTTTTTTTACGTCGGTTTTCCACATCACGTTAATCCAGATGCAATTTCATTAATGCCAAGCCTTTTACAGCCACTTGCAATTTTCCTTTCCAGAGCATGCTTTTATATCCATCAAATTACGCGCCGAACTTCCATACCCAGTGAGTAATTATTTTTATATCACAATAATGACGCGATAAAAATTCGTCAATTATAGACTTAAATCATTATGCTGTTATATTATACTCCCGCGCTAATTGAGGGCTTCCATAAGGATCTGGGTGGGCTGTGGCTATGTTGGTGGAGGGGGCCATGTTGGTGGTGGGGGCCATGTTGGTGTTGGGGACATGTTGGTGGAGGGGGGCCATGTTGGTGGAGGGGGGCCATGTTGGTTGGTCAGAACTTTGGCCATGTTGGTGGAGGGCCATGTTGGTGGAGGGGCCATGTTGGTGGGCTGTGGCCATGTTGGTGGAGGACCATGTTGGTGGGGGGGGGGCATGTTGGTTGGTCAGGACTTTGGCCATGTTGGTGGAGAGCCATGTTGGTTTGCCAGAACTGTTTCATGTTTACCTATTGACGATTTCGAGAGTTCTTCCACTACAGTATGACCTGAGTATTCATGTATGTATGTATGACCTGATTATGTATATCCAACCTGTGTGGGACTTGTGGGAACCTGACCTTACTGTATACTCACCGAGTACTCGAGCCGGTGTGAGTGGTTTACATCGTCATGTGGACAGTAAGGGTCTCTCTACACCTTCCAGGTTTACAGCCTCACCTGTACTGAAAGTGGATGATGCGAGAATTGCACAATATTCCCCGCAAGATAGTAATGGTACCCCTTCAAAGTTCCCAGTGCTGTGAAGGGTAGCATCAAGGGGGCTGGCTCAATCTTTTCACTCCCAACCCAGTAATGTTCCCAGGTTGTTCCATTGTTCTATGGTACACGTTGAACGTTAGGTCGTCTGAATTTATTATTCCACTGAATTTGACTTGGTTCAAGTTCAATTCAAGTTTATTGAGACAAGGAAAAAAATACATCTCAAAGGGATAGATTAGCTTAGGCTATTTCTACCCCCCCCCCCCATTTGACTTGGTTGCTTTTTTCAATGATAAGATATAATTGTATCTTGTTTCTGGTCATTTCAAAGTTTTAATTTTCCTGTACCGGAGTAATTAAATGTGTCGCCGTGAAAGTCATGTCATTTCCGTTGGCCATTGGAAGAACTTAGTATTATTTTATTTTAATTTTTCTTCCCTTTCTAAGGGGAAATTTCATACTTATTTTGGTGTCGCCAGCAAAAGGATGACTCCAGACTGTGGACTGTTGTTGTTGTTTCAGATTTAGCTACTCAGGACGAAGTGTCCATGTAGCACGGGCTATGGTGAGCCCGTAAATCTGTGGACTGTAATCCTGTGTCATCTGTGAGGACATGAAAGAAGAACAGCGTAGGAACTTTTTCTTGCAGGATGAGGCTTTTAGTAATCTGTAAATGACTAAATTGAAATTTTCAGTTTAATAGGAAAATTTAAAAACATTTCTCTACTTTGCCCTGTTATTCCCTTGGCTGTTACCTTATGGACTATTGATCCATGGCCACATTCATCATATGTTGTTTCAACATCTGTGTATACAATGTCTGCAGTGGTGAGGAGGGAGTTTAATCATGAACACTGCTATGTTCACGCAACATTGGCATCACTGTCAGAGCAACATGCAACATTCACCAACATTTTGCCACCATTAACGAGATCAACATTCACAAGTTAGCTTAATAGTGGATATCAATCTTAATGCTTGAAATTCATTTCTGGTCCTAACCAGATCAGACATTATTAAGCGTCTCAATCACCTGTAATCTTATGGCATACAGAGTTAAACATTTTAAACGGTTCTAATAATTTAGATAATTGATTTAGTGGATTCTGGCAGTAAAAGAACTTTATGTGTTCTCCAGGTCAATAATTTTTCCAGGTTCAAAAGGTGCTGTTAGTGTGTAACAATATTCCACTCTGACGAGTACTAGTGCTTTAAAAAATATCATCATGGGCCTGGCACCTCTTGTTTGAAAGGTTCTTGTTAACCAACCTGCCATTTTTCTTACAATAGTGACAGCTAATTTATTGTGTTCTGTAAAAGTATTAAGGCCTTTCAACGTGATAATTCTGTGTGATTTCCACACTGGTGCAACTGCCCAGTCCTACAATTATATTTCTGAACGATTTCAAGTCCAGTTTCCTGATGTAAGCACAAAATAAACAAACGTTGCATATGCCGCTAATGTTACTCAGTAAATGTGTGTCTGCCGAGATGACCTTGTACTATGGCTGGTCCTAGATTTTGTTTTCCTAATCAATCCATCATATTGTCCACGGGGCCCTTCTTGTTCCCGTCCCGGTTGCTGGGAGACGTGGGGAGAACGTGGGTTGGGAGGAACGTGGGAGAAGACGTGGGAGGAACGTGGGTGCCAGAAGACGTGGGAGGAACGTGGGTGCCAGAAGACGTGGGAGGAACGTGGGTGCCAGAAGACGTGGGAGGAACGTGGGTGCCAGAAGACGTGGGAGGAACGTGACAACAACGTGCACGTGAGTCACGTGACTCCCAGGCTGCAGACCCAGACACGAGCAGCTGGTTGTCTGCGGCAGTAAAGGCAGCAGTAAAACTTTATACTCACATTTGGAAACACGGTAATGCTGCCCGGGCTGGAGGGATTGCTCAGATGCAGTCTAATGCTAATTAGTGTTGGGTGTACTTACCTTGGTGTACTCACCTGCAGGTGCTTGCTGGGGTTGAGCGGCGTCTCCTAGGCCCGCCTTCCCAACATTCCTTGTATAAAGCAATGTCTCGCTACTGAGTAAACATCAATCACTTCTTCGTCTTGGCTCTTTCCACTTACGGGCAACACTTGAGGAATGCTCTCTGACCAGTGTGACATGCGTCTGTTTTCTCCATGTTCTCCTGTTACTAGCTTTGAGCAATTGTTCTCGGTCTATCTTGAGGTTTTCTTGAGATGATTTCGGGGCTGAGTGTCCCCGCGGCCTGGTCCTCGACCAGGCCACCCCCAGGCCTAGCAGCTGTCCGACCCAGGAAGCAGCCGTCGTCCCTAGCAACAGCTGTCTAACTCCCAGGTACCTATTTACTGCTAGATAACAGGGGCATCAGGGGTGAAAGAAACATTTTGTCCATTTGTCTCCGCCTACACCGGGGATCGAACCCGGAACCTGAGGACTACGAATCCGAAGCGCGGTCCATCCAGCTGTCAGGCGCTCTACATTGTTCATTCTTATCAGAAGCTTACATGTCGCGATCATGCTTGCTCTCACTTCTCCTCTGGGCCAGTACGTTCAGCTCTAGTGCCTTCAGTCTCTCTTCGCGCCTTGGGAATGAGCGTTGTTGCATAGCTTTGGATCTTTTCTTGCTTTGTCTAGTGCTTTTTTCAAGGAAGGCTTTGTGTTGTGCAGACAGATGTTGGGTTACACCAAAGGCAACACTTGACTGTTCTCACGGTATATTATCTCAACATGAGACCCTGGCATGAAGACTTGCACCTGACTGACTGATGAGGTCTGACTCAGGTGAGTGTGTCACCATAGGTACAATGATCGATTCAGTTGTATTTTGTGGTCTCTTCTTATGAATTGATCTGTTGTCTCAAGCGGGGAATATGGAGACTAAGTGACGATTCTTAACGCAATCAGTTTTCAGTGAAACGCTGCAAATTAACCTTACACATATGGTCGCTAGGAGATGTTCCTGGACAACTTGCAGGTCGGCGTTCAATCCCCGACCGTCCAAGTGGTTGGGCACCATTCCTTCCCCCCGTCCCATCCCTAATCCTGACCCCTTCCCAGTGCTATATAGTCGTAATGGCTTGCCGCTCTCTCTTGATAGTTCCCTTCCCTTCCTGGACAACTTAGCCATGCTGGTCCAGCACAACAGTCTGCTTGGTTACGCACACTGGGAATGATCTCACATTCGGAGTGATCCCTTCAATCCTGTTTGTATCTCTACGTGTCACCATCGTCCCCTTCAGACTGAAATACACTGTTCTAAATGGTTCGGGCATGTCGAATGTTTACACTCTGGAGGTCACGTGACAAGGGATTTGGGGGGGGGGGGTGCTGGTCGAGCGATAACTCTATGAGTCTTAATTACTGCCTTCGAGATCGTTTAGAGTCTCTAGAGCTCTCTAATAAATAATGTTAATTGTATACGATGATCGTCCATGTGTCGTGGATCACAGGTAATTCGATTCTCAGTGTAAGTAACCCATGTGACTCTTCATGTTGACCAGACCACACACTAGAAGGTGAAGGGACGACGACGTTTCGGTCCATCCTGGACCATTCTCAAGTCGATTTACTTCCACCACGTTATTGTGACACATCGCCTGCATGTGACTCTTCATCCAAGATTCATAAACAAAGCCTAACTGTGCATATCCTCTTACATACTCAATACTGTGTTACCCGTGAGAGGTGACGGAGGGACACGACACTTCCTCACAACATATATACAGAGGATTCGCGGACCTGTAGGCCGTGAGAGATTACAGAGAGAGGGAGACACAGATGAGAATGCTGGAGATCAGGAGGATGATACAGAAGATGGTACAGAATGAGTACAGAAGAGGATGAAAGGTGCCATGACCGCTGAAGCACCTGGTTGTTACCTAGCTGGGCTGGAGGAACGAGGGTCAGGCACAGGGAATTAAGGTAATAATCAAATAAGAAGAATGAACATGCAGAAGCCCAGATTAAACACGTCAGTCATGCAGGGGCGGAGCTGGTCTGCCTCTCCTGGGTGTGGTGGGGGAGGGGTGGGGGTGTGGTGGGGGAGGATTGATGTGATGGCAGGTGATTGTGGTGGGGGGGGGGGGGGGTAGGAATTTTGAAGTTGTTTGTTGGAAGTGACACACACCTTCCTTGTGACACACCACCACAGTCCTCCCTTACTCTTGTCATACGCTTCATAACCTGGTATACCAGGTACCAGGTATACCTGGTATTCCAGGTATACCAGGTATACCAGGTATACAAGGGGCGTGTATAGACAACCCCAAATGATACCTTGGCTTGTCCTCACCTCCAATCAGGCAAAATTGCTCCCACTCCCCCCCTCCTCCCCCCCTCGCCGAGCACTTTCCATTACATAGGACCTAACCCGACAACAGTTTGGGCTTAAATGGCAGGTTTGTTTAAACGTAGCTAAAGCATTGTCCATTAAGTAAATCAACTAATCCAAGCAAAGTGAAATAAGATGATGGTTCCATTGTGAGATGTCTCATTATATCTCCATCCCCCCCCCCACCTCCACCTCCATCCCCCCCCCACCTCCACCTCCATCCCCCCCCCACCCCTCCATCCCCCCACCCCCACCTCCATCCCCCCCACCCCCACCTCCCCCCCACTCCCCCACCTCCACCACCCCACACCCCCAATCCCCACCTTCTTGACGTCCCACTTCCAAGGTATTAAAACAATCTCTTGAGTAATCTGTAATTAATTACACACACACACATTATATATATATATATATATATATATATATATATATATATATATATATATATATATATATATATATATATATATATATATATATATATACAAACGAGAAACAATGAGGTTTTTTCGGGCACTAGAGTTAATACCCTTAATGGGTCTTCGTAACGAATAGACTTGGAGGGAAAAACTGGACTTAAAGGTAAAGACTGAACCTGGAGGTAAAGATTAGACTTGGTGGGTAAAGACTAAGTCTGGACGGTAAAGACTAGACCAGCAGGTCTTTGCCCGAGAGCTACGACAGTAGGGATGTGTCAGAGAGCTACGGTACCTGGGATGTGTCACAGGACAACCCCAGGGATGCATCAGAGACAGACAGCACCAGGAATGTGTTAGGGACAGATATCATGGCGGTGTCACAGGACAGTGTCATGATTACGCGATTCGATTACGAGAGAATGAGAGTTACACACAGCCTGGAGGGTTGCCAACGTGGTCCCAATAATTAACCAATAAGCTTGACATCGATCACGGAAAAGCTCAAGGCGGCAACAATTACAGAGTGTATGAGAAATCACATAAAAAACTACAGGATGATTAGGTGGACGGGTTGAGAATTTACCTCAACGATCTGGTACTGGTACTGATGATACCAACACAGTGGTTAGAAAATATGAACTGGGAAACTGGCTGAGATGAACTGGGAAACTATGTCAACACTCCCCCAGTGATGAGACATGACAATGATGGGAAACACAAGGACAGGTTAACGTTGATAACCGCACGTTCATTAACCTGGTTAAAGGTAGGGATGCTATATATCACCAGGAAGAGTCACGGGTAGCTCAGGTAGGGTCACTTATTTTTATCACTCTGGTATGACAGGTGACGTAATGTTATCACACTGGTATGACAGGTGACATTATGTTATCACACTGGGATGACAGGTGACGTAATGTTATCACACTGATATGACAGGTGACGTAATGTTATCACACTGGTATGACAGGTGACATTATGTTATCACACTGGTATAACAGGTGACATTATGTCATCACACTGGGATGACAGGTGACATTATGTTATCATTCTGGTATGACAGATCACCTAATGTTATTATTATTATTATTATTATTATTATTATTATTATTATTATTATTATTATTATTATTATTCACGTGATCTACAAAGAAGGATTTAAAATATTAGAGATAATTGTTGGCCCTAATCCAAAGGACATTAATTACGTGATGTCATACAGATAATTCAGGGGCAACAATTAGAGCACTTATGAAGGCATGTTTTGGAGATGGCTGGATTAGCTCTTGTCAATTTGGAAATTAACCGATTATACTCAGATTATAATTACGAGAATAATTTTGACCTAAGCTTGCACCAGTGGCCATAAAGTCCAGTAAGCCTTGGCGTTACTGGACTTTATTTACTTTACTCTGCACTGCTTTACTGTCAACACTTGACCTCAGTCAATTGTGATGTTCTAAAAGTGTTTTTCTTCAGGTGCTAATTAATTATTTTTAATGAGGCGAGTACTAGGTAATGAGCCAGGTGCCAGGTAATGAGCCAGGTGCCAGGTAATGACCCAGGTGCCAGGTAATGAGCCAGGTGCCAGGTAATGAGCCA
Source organism: Procambarus clarkii (assembly GCF_020424385.1). Taxonomy (NCBI): domain Eukaryota; kingdom Metazoa; phylum Arthropoda; class Malacostraca; order Decapoda; family Cambaridae; genus Procambarus; species Procambarus clarkii. The sequence continues at coordinate 19,439 of NW_025564568.1, read as the reverse complement.
GGTGCCAGGTAATGAGCCAGGTGCCAGGTAATGATCCAGGTGCCAGGTAATGAGCCAGGTGCCAGGTAATGATCCAGGTGCCAGGTAATGATCCAGGTGCCGGGTAATGAGCCAGGTGCCAGGTAATGATCCAGGTGCCAGGTAATGAGCCAGGTGCCAGGTAATGATCCAGGTGCCAGGTAATGAGCCAGGTGCCAGGTAATGATCCAGGTGCCAGGTAATGAGCCAGGTGCCAGGTAATGATCCAGGTGCCAGGTAATGATCCAGGTGCCAGGTAATGAGCCAGGTGCCAGGTAATGACCCAGGTGCCAGGTAATGATCCAGGTGCCAGGTAATGATCCAGGTGCCAGGTAATGACCCAGGTGCCAGGTAATGACCCAGGTGCCAGGTAATGACCCAGGTGCCAGGTAATGATCCAGGTGCCAGGTAATGAGCCAGGTGCCAGGTAATGACCCAGGTGCCAGGTAATGACCCAGGTGCCAGGTAATGACCCAGGTGCCAGGTAATGATCCAGGTGCCAGGTAATGAGCCAGGTGCCAGGTAATGACCCAGGTGCCAGGTAATGACCCAGGTGCCAGGTAATGACCCAGGTGCCAGGTAATGACCCAGGTGCCAGGTAATGACCCAGGTGCCAGGTAATGATCCAGGTGCCAGGTAATGACCCAGGTGCCAGGTAATGACCCAGGTGCCAGGTAATGATCCAGGTGCCAGGTAATGACCCAGGTGCCAGGTAATGACCCAGGTGCCAGGTAATGACCCAGGTGCCAGGTAATGATCCAGGTGCCAGGTAATGATCCAGGTGCCAGGTAATGACCCAGGTGCCAGGTAATGATCCAGGTGCCAGGTAATGATCCAGGTGCCAGGTAATGACCCAGGTGCCAGGTAATGAGCCAGGTGCCAGGTAATGATCCAGGTGCCAGGTAATGATCCAGGTGCCAGGTAATGATCCAGGTGCCAGGTAATGATCCAGGTGCCAGGTAATGACCCAGGTGCCAGGTAATGATCCAGGTGCCAGGTAATGATCCAGGTGCCAGGTAATGACCCAGGTGCCAGGTAATGATCCAGGTGCCAGGTAATGATCCAGGTGCCAGGTAATGATCCAGGTGCCAGGTAATGATCCAGGTGCCAGGTAATGACCCAGGTGCCAGGTAATGATCCAGGTGCCAGGTAATGATCCAGGTGCCAGGTAATGACCCAGGTGCCAGGTAATGACCCAGGTGCCAGGTAATGATCCAACAATGATAATAATATAATTAGAACTACACTAAACAGGGAGAAATCAATTTAAAACTAATCATATAATTAACGGGTCCTATCAATCCACCATCCACCTCTTGATCCACCACCCTCCTCCCTCCCACCCTCTCCCCCCCCACCCACATCCACACCCCCCCCCCCCCCCCCCCACCCCACAACCCCCCCGCCCATCTCACCGGAGCGTCCAGGTAACTGATGTCACTAATATACCTTCCACCTTCGGACATCATTGAGTTTATAGGATTACAGTTGGCTTACAGCGAGGGATGGTATTGCTGCAGCGGTTAACAGCGCGCGGTGATTATTAGCTGATGCTCGTTGACGGCTTGGTGGCAGGGGATAGGTGACAGGGAGACAGGAAACGAGGCAGACAGACAGACAGGAGAGAGAGTGGGGAAGGGAATATCAGGAGAATGCGGCAAGGCATTACGACTATATAGCACTGGGAAGGGGGTCAGGATAAGGATTTGGGATGGGATGCGGGGAATGGTGCCCAACCACTTGGACGGTCGGGGATTGAACGCCGACCTGCATGACGCGAGACCGTCGTTCTACCCTCCACTCTCCAAGTGGTTGGAAAGAGAGTGAGTTACGTGGAATTTTCGCACTGAGTGACACTTTAGACGAAGGTAGCATAGAAAGACAGTCTTTGTGTCATAGCTGGCAGACCAGGGCGTGGTTGTTGATGTCTGGTGCCCCTGCCCACGCCCCCACGGTCCCCCATACCCACACTCACAACCCCCACACCCACAACCCCCATACCTACACCCACAACCCCCATACCCACACCCACAACCCCCATACCCACACCCACAACCCCCATACTCACACCCACAACCCCCATACTCACATCCCCCACACCCCCATACCCACACCCACAACCCCCATACCCACACCCACAACCCCCACCCACACCCACAACCCCCATACCCACACCCACAACCCCCATACCCACAACCCCCATACCCACACCCACAAGCCCCATACCCACACCCACAAGCCCCATACCTACACCCACAACCCCCAACCCCAACCCCCATAACCACACCCACAACCCCCATACCCACACTCACAAGCCCCATACCCACAACCCCCATACCCACACTCACAACCCCCATACCCACACCCACAAGCTCCATACCCACTCCCACAAACCCCATACCCACACTCACAACCCCCATACCCACAAGCCCCATACCCACTCCCACAAACCCCATACCCACACCACACAACCCCATACCCACAAGCCCCATACCCCATACCCACAAACCCCATACCCACACTCACAACCCCCATACCCACAAACCCCATACCCACACTCACAACCCCCATACCCACAAACCCCATACCCACACTCACAAGCCCCATACCCACAAACACAAACCCCATACCCACAAACCCCATACCCACAAACCCCATACCCACACTCACAAACCCCATACCCACAAACCCCATACCCACAAACCCCATACCCACACTCACAAACCCCATACCCACAAACCCCATACCCACACTCTCAAGCCCAGCCCTAAAAAAAAAACATTGAGAGTGCCCAGCAAATCGACACAAGGACAGAACACAATTACCAATTCAACAATGGATGACGTAAGCCGCTGCTTTTCAAAATGACGTCTTGAAATAAAAACCCAACATAGAGTTTTATATAAACCCCCCGCCAAGGTGCCCAGCTGTTTATGGTCCCAGTTATTGCTAGTGGGAACGGCCAGATGAAGAACAATATGTATATATATATATATATATATATATATGAATATATATATATATATAATATATATATATATATATATATATATAATATATATATACATATGAAAATATGAGTTTTTTATCCTTGTGTTTATTTATGGGCAAAAATGTAGGGATTTTGTTGTTTTAAAATGGGGTGGGAAGGTGGGGGGGGGGGGTGGAGGGGGGAATGGGTACTAATAGGGAGGAAGTTTTTTTTTTTTTGGGGGGGGGGGGGTAGTTGAAAGAATGATGTTTGGAACATTATGAATATAATATAAAATTCACTAATGTTTGAAAGTACGTTGATTAACTGTGTTTGGCTCCCTTGTAAGGATAGCCATTTATTGCTGTTGTTATAATAGGCTCCATTTAGGTAGGCGGGGAGGTAGGGAAATAGGTAGGCTGCAGGGGGAAACAGTCTGGGCGGTTGGAAAAATTGTAAGGAAGTAAGGAAAGAGGTAGGGAAAGAGACCGCGAGGTGGGGAAAGACGTAGGCAAGTAGGGCAAGAGATAGAGAAAGGGAGGCCTGGAGGTAGGGAAAGAGGTAGGCAGGCAGGGAGAGATGCCTGGAGGTAGAGAAAGAGGTAGGCAGGCAGGGAGAGATGCCTGGAGGTAGGGAAAGAGGTAGGCAGGCACGGAGAGATGCCTGGAGGTAGGGAAAGAGGTAGGCAGGCAGGGAGAGATGCCTGGAGGTAGAGAAAGAGGTAGGCAGGCAGGGAGAGATGCCTGGAGGTAGGGAAAGAGGTAGGCAGGCAGGCCGGCAGGGTCATGACAGTGGCAGGTCGCGCCTGAAGCTAGACAACCAAAGGTGTAATAGTTATTACAGCGTCATCGTCATAAGGGAGGCGGCCCTGGTGAGTTATGATGCCCTTCTCACTGGCCACGCTAGGGGGGGGGGGTATGGTACTTGTCAGCATCTGTGGTAGTTACAGGTAGTTTACCACCAGCCCTGGTAGTTACAGGTACTTGTCAGCATCTGTGGTAGTTACAGGTAGCTTACCACCAGCCCTGGTAGCTACAAGTAATTCATCAGCATCTGTGGTAGTTACAGGTAGTTTACCACCAGCCCTGGTAGCTACAAGTAATTCATCAGCATCTGTGGTAGTTACAGGTAGTTTACCACCAGCCCTGGTAGCTACAAGTAATTCATCAGCATCTGTGGTAGTTACAGGTAGTTTACCACCAGCCCTGGTAGCTACAAGTAATTCATCAGCATCTGTGGTAGTTACAGGTAGTTTACCACCAGCCCTGGTAGCTACAAGTAATTCATCAGCATCTATGGTAGTTACAAGTAGTTTACTAGTTAAAGGTAGTTTATTCCTCCAATGGTAGTTACGTGGGAGTCATGGACCTGTGTGAAGTGTTAGAAACTAGATAGGAAGAGTTGAAAGTAGTTATACATTGAAAGTACTTAACTGTGGGGTAGTTATGAACAGTTATCACCAGCGCTCGTTAGGCGTTACGAGAGAGTTTGACCTCTGTAACATATAACAACGCAGTTACCACTGTGTCAAATACTGTTAACTGTGTGTCATACACTGTTACCACTGTGTCAAATACTGTTAACTGTGTCATACACTGTTACCACTGTGTCAAATACTGTTAACTGTGTCATACACTGTTACCACTGTGTCAAATACTGTTAACTGTGTGTCATACACTGTTACCACTGTGTCAAATACTGTTAACTGTGTGTCATACACTGTTACCACTGTGTCAAATACTGTTAACTGTGTGTCATACACTGTTACCACTGTGTCAAATACTGTTAACTGTGTGTCATACACTGTTACCACTGTGTCAAATACTGTTAACTGTGTGTCATACACTGTTACCACTGTGTCAAATACTGTTAACTGTGTCATACACTGTTACCACTGTGTCAAATACTGTTAACTGTGTCATACACTGTTACCACTGTTTTGGACGTGAGTAGACCTACCCTCTCAGTGCCTGACCCCATCTAGAGTAGGCCTCTATTTAGTAAATTGTCTGCCTGGCAATATCATGCAAATGATTAGGCCTACCCTCGGTCCTTCCAATATTGGCAAAATCTAGGATATGTCGGCCTACCCTCGCTCCACTCAGCTGGAAAATCTAGATTATGAGTAGGCCTATCCTCCCTCCACTGAGGTAAAACATGTAGAGCGTAAGTATAAGTCTATCCATTCCTATCCATTTGGAATAGCGGACACTCCCTCCCTATCCCTCGGCTGGCTGGTCTCCTCGAAAACCTGTTACTAGTATATCCACCTGATATATCCATGCGTTATACTTATCAGGTATATGTTGGCGTGTTAAAATGCCATAACATTAAAAACCTTGAACCACCTCACAATCAAAGTTGAAAATTGGAATATGGTCTTGAGGGCCTCATTTACGTGCACGCTGGTCCCATTCCTGTTAAAACCCCAAGAGATACATGTCATAGGAGCTGGGACTGCCTGGCATTCTCGTCTGCGCTCGTTTGACTGTTGCTTTGATCATAGCTGTTGACTGATTGAGAATACCGGCAGCACAAGTCACGATGTTCCCACGTTAAAAACCTGAGGATCTCCTCAATACTGATCCTCAATCTCCTCTATAGAGTCTTGTGTGGTGAGTCACGGTGTGTGTGGGAGGACTTGAAGCTCTGTAGGTTCAGGGGAATTAGTGTTTAGTGTTGTTTAGTCCTTTCATAACCTAGCCTAACCTTAAGTAATCTTACTTAATCTAGCCTAACATTCTATAACCTAATCAAACTTTGCAGGCGATAAGTCACAATAACGTGGCTGAAATATGTTGACCAGACCACACACTAGAAGGTGAAGGGACGACGACGTTTCGATCCGTCCTGGATCATTCTCAAGTCGATTGAGGTCGACTTGAGATTGGTCCAGGACGGACAGAAACGTCGTCGTCCCTTCATCTTCTAGTGTGTGGTCTGCTCAACATAATCAAACTTTACCTAACCTAACCATACCTAACTTAACCTAGCCATACATAAGCTAACCATGCCTAACCTTATCTTACCTTTCCTTACCTAACTTAACCTAATTCAACATAATCTAATATAAAGTAACCTAACCTCAACTAGCCTCGAGGGCTGAAAGCTCTAGCTGTGTTCCTTCAGTATAATTAACATTTATAACGATGCACTCGGCGATAGTATCAAGACTCGCAACATGTTTCCTCGCAAAGTACAATTCTTAATCTGAGCAAAAGCACCGAATGCGTGAAGCAAATCACAATAGTTCTGAGGCACAAGACAGAATTACCCACTCGTGGGAACTCCACATTTCTCTATATGCAAATCCCGACCTAAACTCGCTAATTTTGCGGTCACGCAATGGCACTTAATAACAAGCCTTGATTGTGTAATTCCACCCCCCCAAAAAAAAGTCTTTGATCAGGGCGCCAATCAGGAAAAATCTCACACACAGTCATTCAGATAAGTTACTCCGGACGATCAGTAATGACCTGAACAATTTGACTAAAGAGACTTCCCCCCACTCCCCCCTCTCCCCCACTCCCCTCACTCCTCCACTCCCCCCCTCTCCCCCCTCTCCCCCGACTCCCCACCCGCACAAAAATCGCTCGCACCTCTTCCCCCTTACGACAAAAGTAAACAAAGGGATACAGTCGTCAAGTTCCTTAAGGAGCTAAGCTGGTCGCAAAGAAGGATGTTTCTCGTGAAGAAGAGCATCGATAATACGATGCTTTATCATTTTGTATTAATCTGTCGTATATTAAACGGATTGGTCGATATCTATAAAAATGGGACCTATTTGATGAGAGAATAGAATGGTAGGGGGATAGGTTGAGCTTGGGTTATAGGATGAAACGTATACGCTCTGGTGGAGAGGATTGAAAGCTTAAGGATGGCGATGGTGGCAGCTTGGAGGAACTAATGGGGAGGTTAGTTGAAAGAGGTTACAGCTTTCGAAGATGAGATTGTTGATCGGTTGCAAGTGAGGGATTTATATATACAGTAAGTGAAGATATCTTGACTGAAAGAGGGGACGTCCCATCTTGATTGGAAGAGACGGGACGAGGGAGACACCTTGACGGGAAGAGGGACACGTTAGAAAAACTAGTACCTTGACAGGAAAGATGAAAGAAATGGCTTGACTGAAATATATGATACATTTGTAGCAAAATGGGTTGGATTGGAGTTATCGTGGCACGGATAAGGATAGATTCTTGAGTGGGAGAAAGGCATAGATGTCTAACTTGCTTGGGAAAAGGATGTATGGGAGCTAACTTGCCTGGGAGAGGGGGGGGGGCGTGGGAGGGGAACAAGCTTTCCTTGGGGAGGGGAGGAGGAGGAGGAGGGTCTATCGTGCTTGTAAGAGAGGGCGGAGGGGGAACTAATTTGTCTGGGAAAGGGGGAGGAGGAGGGGAGTTAACTTTGCTGGGAGAGAGGGTGAGAGAAGCTAACTTGCCTGGGAGAGAGTGGTGTAAAAAAGTTACCTTACCTGGGAGACGGGCGAAGAAAGAGAGCTAACTTGCCTGGGGGATGAGCGTAGAAGAGAACCCAACTTACCTGGGAGAGAGCGACATAGAGAAGGGAGAAGCTAACTTGCCTGGGAGAGATAATCTGGCGAGCCGACGAGGCACACAGTAATGCAGTTATCAACAGAGTAAATATCCAATGGGAAACTGGGTACACATCCGGGCGGAAAACTCACAGCGGCTGCCTCCTGCAACCTGTTTGCGAAGGACAGAGACGCTGAGCAACATGTTTGCCCCGAAAGTATTGCACTATCAACATAAAAGGTTCCGTATTGACAGGTTAACTAGGTCCGGGACGCGAAGGAATTATGATATTCCAGCCAGAGGAAAATTTCGAAAAGGGTTTGGCTGGGGGGGGAGGGGAGGGGCGGGGGGGTTGAGGGGGAGTTATTTCATTCGGAATACGTGTATACATACTTCTGTATAAGGTTATATACACACACACATACACACACAAGGAATCAAGGCAGCACATAAACATACACAGATGCGCGACCGCGCGCTCACACACACACACACACACACACCACACACAACACACACACACACACACCACACACACACACACACACACACACACACACACACACACACATTCCCTTCTAACCCCCCCCCCCCCTCTCTCCTGAGGCATCCTACCTTTCTTCCCCAACAGGCACTCTACTTGTCTTCTCCCCCCCCCTCCCCTTCACACCCTTCCCCATTCCCCTCACCCCACACACACTCCCCATCTCCCCCCCTCTCCCCCCCCCCTCCCCCCCCCCACACCGCCTGCGCCTCTTCCAGACAACTGCGGAATATTTACATCTTTGAGAAATTCCTGTCATCATTTTCCCACGAATTTTAGTCCCAAAGTTAATCCTTTCCTAGTTAGTTTAGTCCAAAGGTTAATCCTTTCCTAGTTAGTTAGTCCAAAGGTTAATCCTTTCCTAGTTAGTTTAGTCCAAAGGTTAATCCTTTCCTAGTTAGTTTAGTCCAAAGGTTAATCCTTTCCTAGTTAGTTTAGTCCAAAGGTTAATCCTTTCCTAGTTAGTTTAGTCCAAAGGTTAATCCTTTCCTAGTTAGTTTAGTCCTTTCTCTTAGCTGCCCCCAAGTGTAACCTTATATATATTGATCGAATAATATTATTAATAATAATAATATATTACATAAGGGTGGTAATATTACTACAGAAACTGATAAGGTGCAGATAAGATACAATTACAAAACAATCATTAACAGACGGAGAAATTGAAAAAGTGAAAAATACCCCATCCCCCCCCCAAAAAAATAAAACTTACAAAAAAAAATACAATAGTAAAAAAATATATATATATATTGTTATCGCTTGAAGAGTTTTGCACTACACTATTACGGACTCTGAGGGTCGACAGGAAAATGCGCCGCTTCACCCAAAACATATACCCGTACCTAATGCAATTTTTTTTCTTCCAATATCTTTAAATCTAATAAGGATAAAGTTGGTCAAATTTATTCATGTTGGGCTACTTATGTTGTCATATTAACCTCTCATCTGGCCGTGTTTGTCTGTCACTCTGCTTGCTGCTTACTCCACCATTATAATAGTAATAGGCTTAATTAAGAATTGTTCGTGCTATTTGGTTTTTTTTTTTTTGCAATGGGCATCAACATTGAAGGTATTGGTATCAACACAAGATCCATGAACAGTAAAATGTTGTCGTAGGCTTCTGACGTTAGACACTATGTACTCTCCATCAGACACTATGTACTCTCCATTGTTCAGACTGATGTCAGACACTGTGTACTCTCCATTGTTCAGACTGATGTCAGACACTATGTACTCTCCATTGTTCAGACTGATGTCAGACACTATGTACTCTCCATTGTTCAGACTTGCAGACTTGCCATGCCAGCAACATGAGACTTACATATTTGTATACCAGGATATATATATATATATATATATATATATATATATATATATATATATATATATATATATATATATATATATATATATAATATAATATATATATATATATATATATAAATGGTGTGACTGTATATAACATAGTACATATCTGTACACCGTAATATATAGATATGTATATTATTTGGGACTCCATTATATCAAAAGCTTGACGTGCTATAGATTATGACAAAACCTGTTTTAAAGATCTATAACTTGATGTCTCTATAACCTGATGTCTCTATAACCTAATATCTCTATGATCTAGTATCTATATAACCTATATAACATGACTTAATATCTATATAAACTTTTACTCTATGGCCTAGTATCTCCTTAACCTGATATCTCTAAAACCAGATATCTGTATGACCTAGATTGTATGTAACCTGATATCTCTATGACTTAGTACATATAACTTGCTATCTCTATGACTTAGAATATGTAACCTGTTATCTCTATGACCTATTAGCTATATAACCTGTTATCTCTGACCGAGTATGTCCATAACCTGATACCTCTATAGTTGGATATAGAGATAGGTTATATAGATAATAGGTCATAGAGATATCTGGTTTTAGAGATATCTTCGCAGCATAATCTAATAAATAACCAGAGACATCTAAAACCTGATATATAGACAAACTAATATCTATACCAAATCTTTGTAATGTAATATCTTTAATATGATATCTCTATACTAGATATCCGTATATTCTGGTGTATCAAATTCATGATACTCTGTAACCTGATATCTCTTTAAAGTTCTGTGTATATTTATTTGATAACATGGACGTATACAACGACACGACCTGCTATCATCAGCTGCTATCAACGTCAAGAAAGTGTCAACTAAAGTGCCCCTTATCCTAACCTATCAGAGGACCCAAAACAGAAAACGGGGCAATATGTCAATTCCGCGAGCCGCTGCCATTTTCTATTAGGACGATTTTGAGCCTTAGAGTATACGTCAAAATGTGACGTTCTATTAGGATGACGGGTTGTGTCATCAATGCTCAATTATCGTCATCAACGCTCAACTTTCGTCATCAGCATTCAGCTGCCGTCATCAACACTTCAAGGAGACACTGAAGACTATCTTTGAGACTTCGAAAATTTTGATTTTGCAGTGTTCAATATGGCGCCTTTACTTAATTAAGGCTGACTGAATTGAAATTGAAATTGAAATAAGTTTATTGAGGTAAAATACACACAAAGGGATGAGGTAGCTCAAGCTATTCTCACCCCGTTCAGTACAATGTGTTAGTACATACATAGACGTCGTTAAGGCTACAGCAGTGGCTGTTCGCACTAAGAAGTTACACACACACACACACACACACACACGCACGCACGCACGCACGCACGCACGCACGCACGCACGCACACACACACACACATGGGGGGCCTCGTAGCCTGGTGGATAGCGCGCAGGATTCGTAATTCTGTGGCGCGGGTTCGATTCCCGCACGAGGCAGAAACAAATGGGCAAAGTTTCTTTCACCCTGAATGCCCCTGTTACCTAGCATAAATAGGTACCTGGGAGTTAGTCAGCTGTCACGGGCTGCTTCCTGGGGTGTGTGTGTGTGTGTGTGTGGTGTGGAAAAAAAAAAAAGTAGTTAGTAAACAGTTGATTGACAGTTGAGAGGCGGGCCGAAAGAGCAAAGCTCAACCCCCGTAAAAACACAACTAGTAAACACACACACACACACTGAATGCTGTGTGGGGAGGCTGACTCCATACACAGTTTCAAGTGTAGATATGATAGCGCCCAGTAGGCTCAGGAATCTGTACACTTGTTGATTGACGGTTGAGAGGCGGGACCAAAGAGCCAGAGCTCAACCCCCGCAAATACAACTAGGTGAGTACACACACACACACACACACACACACACACACACACACACACACACACACACACACACACACACACGTACACACACGTACACACACACGTACACGCACACGTACACACACACGTACACGCACACGTACACACACACGTACACGTGCAAGCATAATCAAACAGCCACACACGATCATGCAAAAGCATATGAATTATATTTTTATATTAAAAAGCTGTTTTTAGAGAGAAGTAAACTGTATATTTTTACTAGTGTAGCAGCAGAGAGAGAGAGAACGTTATTAACTTAGCCAAGAATTAGTTCCACACAGTGGAACGGACCCCACAGCAAACATTAGGCTGTGGGACCTGCGTAATATATGCTGTGGAGCCCGAGTCCTGTACAATTTAACAAGACCTGCAAATCCTCTGTGGCAGGGAGGGGGTCCTGTTATCTCCACTGATGATACCAAACAGTTTTGAATGATTACCGAAGACGAACCTTCCTTTATAGTGAGTTTTTACCGCACTGGTACAGTGTAATTAAGGTTTGATATAGCGGCCGCGTGCATCTCGTACTGTCAAGGTCTTCACTGTATCTGGCAGACGTGCAGTGGGCTCCGACCTGTCCTAAAGGTACACACTGAACCCCTCGACGCACCGGTCATTAATGATCTCCTGTGTTCATATGGGGTTTTACTTGAAGTACGTGGTTTACCTGGTTTACCTGGTTTACCTGGGGACACTTAGCTCTTATGTGTCCTTTATTTGATATATCTCTTTTTATTTTGGTAGTTGGAATATATATATATATATAATGTATTTTAGTAATCAGTTTTTTCATAATTAGGTTTTCTCTTTATCTTTGTTTCTCTCTCTGTCTGTCTCTGTCTCTCTCTGTCTGTCTGCCTCCTCTCTCTCTCTCTCTCTCTCTCTCTCTCTCTCTCTCTCTCTCTCTCTCTCTCCTCTCTCTCTCTCTCTCTCTCCTCTCTCTCTCTCTCTCTCTCTCTCTCTCTCTCTCTCTCTCTCTCTCTCTCTTTCCCCCCTCTCTCACTTGGGCCGCACGGTAGAGCGACGGTCTCGCTTCATGCAGGTCGGCGTTCAATCCCCGACCGTCCAAGTGGTTGGGCACGATTCCTTCCCCCCCGTCCCATCCCTAATTCTTATCCTGATCCTTTCCCAGTTCTATATAGTCGTATATGGCTTGGAGCTTTTCCCTGATACTTAACCCTCCTTCCCTCTTCTCTCTCTCTCTCTCTCTCTCTCTCTCTCTCTCTCTCTCTCTCTCTCTCTCTCTCTCTCTCTCTCTCTCTCTCTCTCTCTCTCTCTCTCTCTCTCTCTCTGTTTCCCTTCTTAATGTACGTACAAATTCTTTGTACTCATTTTTTCCCTCAACATTTTAGATAATGCACCGTCCTTTTAGGGAGATTAAAAAACCCCTGCTTGTTTCTACGGCATCAATCAATATGGGGCGACGTTTTTATGAGGTCTGTGCAACCAAGGTATATCGTCTTGCCCGGCGCATTCCTTTATCATTTTCTTAATATCGCCTCCCCGGTCCAGGCACAACTTCATCATTGTCTAATTATTACGTGGCTCAGAAATCGTGGCCGAACCCAAACATTCAGACGAATTTAACCTGTCAAAGGCGGCCGGGACAATGCCCATTATTCTGATTTATTCACAGTGCCGCAGTCTCACCACCATGTTGTAATTGTTCACCTAACATTATACACTTCGCTATAACAACCAACACATGCTGATTTTTTCCGTCCAATTTTATTCGACGTGTACTACGGAGGGTCAGACAGAAACTAATTCTGTATCTACTCCTCTGATGTCAAGTGGGGGTTGGTTCCTTGTGTCTCCTAGGCGTCCACTTTCCCATTTTCCCCCCTGCGTAAACCTACGGCAAGGGTACCATCTGATAGCCACTGATAGGACAACAGTGATTCAATAATACGTTGAGAATAGTGTGAGAGAGCAGGAAGCCGAGGGCCTGGGGGGGCCGTCTGGCCACTGTCCGGACACAACCACCAGCCGGCCACAGCCCGGACACAACAACCAGCCGGCCACAGCCCGGACACAACCACCAGCCGGACACAGCCCGGACACAACCACCAGCCGGACACAGCCCGGACACAACCACCAGCCGGCCACAGCCCGGACACAACCACCAGCCGGCACAGCCCGGACACAACCACCAGCCGGCCACAGCCCGGACACAACCACCAGCCGGCCACAGCCCGGACACAACCACCAGCCGGCCACAGCCCGGACACAACCACCAGCCGGCCACAGCCCGGACACAACCACCAGCCGGCCACAGCCCGGACACAACAACCAGCCGGCCACAGCCCGGACACAACCACCAGCCGGCCACAGCCCGGACACAACAACCAGCCGGCCACAGCCCGGACACAACCCGGACAGAACCACAACAAAGCCCCATGCTCACACACCGCCTTCGGGCTCAGCCCAGGTTTTCAATTACTGGTTTTACACTGAAGCGAAACCCATTTTGTGAATATATTTTTAGTATAATATGCGCAAAATCTTTTTTGATTCTCATTCGCTCATAGGTTCAACGTTTGATAATTTGCAACTGCTGTGCATTTATATACACTGGGGGGGGGGAGGGGGGGAGTAATGTAATTAATTAAATCATCTAAATTACGTATACATATCTTGTATATTACTTATGTAAACAGTATGCTAACGATAGGTAGTGACTGGGGTTGTTTCAACCACTCGTGATGTACGCCCCCTAACAGTGATGTACGCCCCCCTAACAGTGATGTACGCCCCCCTAACAGTGATGTACGCCCCTTCTAACAGTGATGTACGCCCCCCTAACAGTGATGTACGCCCCCCTAACAGTGATGTACGCCCCCCTAACAGTGATGTACGCCCCTTCTAACAGTGATGTACGCCCCCCTAACAGTGATGTACGCCCCCCTAACAGTGATGTTCGCCCCCCTAACAGTGATGTACGCCCCTAACAGTGATGTACGCCCCCCTAACAGTGATGTACGCCCCCCTAACAGTGATGTACGCCTTCTAACAGTGATGTACGCCCCCTAACAGTGATGTACGCCCTTTAACAGTGATGTACGCCCCCTAACAGTGATGTACGCCCCCTAACAGTGATGTACGCCCTTTAACAGTTATGTACGCCCTCTAACAGTGATGTACGCCCCCTAACAGTGATGTACGCCCCCTAACAGTGATGTACGCTCCCTAACAGTGATGTACGCCCCCTAACAGTGATGTACGCCCCCTAACAGTGATGTACGCCCCTTCTAACAGTGATGTACGCCCCCTAACAGTGATGTACGCCCCCTAACAGTGATGTACGCCCTCTAACAGTGATGTACGCCCTCTAACAGTGATGTACGCCCCTAACAGTGATGTACGCCCCTTCTAACAGTGATGTACGCCCCCTAACAGTGATGTACGCCCTCTAACAGTGATGTACGCCCTCTAACAGTGATGTACGCCCTCTAACAGTGATGTACGCCCCTAACAGTGATGTACGCCCTCTAACAGTGATGTACGCCCCTAACAGTGATGTACGCCCTCTAACAGTGATGTACGCCCCCCTAACAGTGATGTACGCCCCCCTAACAGTGATGTACGCCCTCTAACAGTGATGTACGCCCCTAACGGTGATGTACGCCCCCTAACAGTGATGTACGCCCCCTAACAGTGATGTACTCCCCCTAACAGTGATGTACGCCCCTAACAGTGATGTACGCCCCCTAACACCGATGTACGCCCTCTAACAGTGATGTACGCCCCCTAACAGTGATGTTCGCCCCCTAACAGTGATGTACGCCCCCCTAACAGTGATGTACGCCCCTAACAGTGATGTACGCCCCCTAACAGTGATGTTCGCCCCTTCTAACAGTGATGTACGCCCCTAACAGTGATGTTCGCCCCTAACAGTGATGTTCGCCCCCTAACAGTGATGTACGCCCCCTAACAGTGATGTACGCCCCCTAACAGTGATGTACTCCCCCTAACAGTGATGTACGCCCTTTAACAGTGATGTACGCCCCTAACAGTGATGTACGCCCTTTAACAGTGATGTACGCCCTCTAACAGTGATGTACGCCCCCCTAACAGTGATGTACGCCCCTAACAGTGATGTACGCCCCCTAACAGTGATGTACGCCCCCCCTAATAGTGATGTACGCCCCCCCTAACAGTGAACGTGTTTTGATAAATCCCGCAACCTGTTCTCCTAAAAGAATGTCGCATTTTGCCGTATGATTTTCCTAAGGCCAGAAATCGTCGTACTAGAAAATGGAAGCGGCTGGCGGAAGAGACGTACTGTCCCGTTTTCTGTTTTGGGTCCTCTGGTAGGTTAGGATAAGGGACAGTTTAGTACGACCGTTTCGTGACGTTGGGGAACTTTAGGAGGACGGACTGCATCCCGGCCACCACCATCACCCCCTGTATGCAACATGCACACACACACACACACACACACACACACACACACACACACACACACACACACACACACACACACACACACACACACACACACACACACAGGGGTCTGGTAGCTGTGAGCGTACAGCGCGCAGGACTCGTAATTCTGTGGCCCGGGTTCGATTCCCGGACCAGGCAGAAACAAATTGGCAAGGTTTCTTTCAACCTAATGCCCCCTGTTACCTAGCAGTAAATAGGTACCAGGGATAGCTGTTACGGAGCTGCTTTCTAGGGGGGGGGGTGTAGAAAAAAACATTAGTTAGTAGTTAGTAACAGTTGAATGATTGACAGTTGAGAGGCGGTCCGAAAGAGCAGAGCTCAACCCCCCCCCCCCCCCCCCTTAGCAAACACAACTAGGTGAATACACACACACAATTGTGCTGACATATACTTACATAAGCTGCTTATTATAATGAATTGTATATATTTACTGCATATAAATTAGTAAAAAAGTGTTGGCTATGTATAATATATATATATATGTCGTACCTAGTAGCCAGAACGCACTTCTCAGCCTACTATGCAAGGCCCGATTTGCCTAATAAGCCAAGTTTTCAAGAATTAATGTTTTTACGACTACCTAACCTACCTAACCTAACCTAACCTAACTTTTTCTGCTACCTAACCTAACCTAACCGATAGAGATAGGTTAGGTTAGGTTAGGTAGGGTTGGTTAGGTTCGGTCATATATCTACATTAATTTTAACTCCAATAAAAAAAATTGACCTCATACATAATGAAAATGGGTAGCTTTATCATTTCATAAGAAAAAAAAATTAGAAAAAATATATTAATTCAGGAAAACTTGGCTTATTAGGCAAATCGGGCCTTGCATAGTAGGCTCAGAAGTGCGTTCTGGCTATTAGGTACGACATATATATATATATATATATATATATATATATATATATATATATATATATATATATATATATATATATATATATATATATATATATGTCGTACCTAATAGCCAGAACGCACTTCTCAGCCTACTATTCAAGGCCCGATTTGCCTAATAAGCCAAGTTTTCATAAATTAATGTTTTTTCGTCTACCTAACCTACCTAACCTAACCTAACCTAGCTTTTTTTGGCTACCTAACCTAGCCTTACCTATAAATATAGGTTAGGTTAGGTTAGGTAGGGTTGGTTAGGTTCGGTCATATATCTACGTTAATTTTAACTCCAATAAAAAAAAATTGACCTCATACATAGAGAAAAGGGTTGCTTTATCATTTCATAAGAAAAAAATTATAGTAAATATATTAATTCAGGAAAAACTTGGCTTATTAGGCAATCGGGCCTTGAATAGTAGGCTGAGAAGTGAGTTCTGGCTACTAGGTACGACATATATATATATATATATATATATATATATATATATATATATATATATATATATATATATATATATATATATATATGAATGCCTGTACTCACCTAGTTGTACTCACCTAGTTGTGTTTGCGGGGGTTGAGCTCTGGCTCTTTGGTCCCGCCTCTCAACCGTCATTCAACAGGTGTACAGATTCCTGAGCCTATCTGGCTCTGTCATATCTACACTTGAAACTGTGTATGGAGTCAGCCTCCACCACATCACCCCCTAATGCATTCCATTTGTCAACCACTCTGACACTAAAAAAGTTCTTTCTAATATCTCTGTGGCTCATTTGGGCACTCAGTTTCCACCTGTGTCCCCTTGTGCGTGTTCCCCTTGTGTTAAATAGACTGTCTTTATCTACCCTATCAATTCCCTTCAGAATCTTGAATGTGGTGATCATGTCCCCCCTAACTCTTCTGTCTTCCAGCGAAGTGAGGTTTAATTCCCGTAGTCTCTCCTCGTAGCTCATACCTCTCAGCTCGGGTACTAGTCTGGTGGCAAACCTCTGAACCTTTTCCAGTTTAGTCTTATCCTTGACTAGATATGGACTCCATGCTGGGGCTACATACTCCAGGATTGGCCTGACATATGTGGTATACAAAGTTCTGAATGATTCTTTACACAAGTTTCTGAATGCCGTTCGTATGTTGGCCAGCCTGGCATATGCCGCTGATGTTATCCGCTTGATATGTGCTGCAGGAGACAGATCTGGCGTGATATCAACCCCCAAGTCTTTTTCCTTCTCTGACTCCTGAAGAATTTCCTCTCCCAGATGATACCTTGTATCTGGCCTCCTGCTCCCTACACCTATCTTCATTACATTACATTTGGTTGGGTTAAACTCTAACAAATTTGCCCCGTGTGTGTCTACAGGTGTGTGTGTGTGTGTGTGTGTGTGTGTGTGTGTGTGTGTGTGTGTGTGTGTGTGTGTGTGTGTGTGTGTGTGTGTGTGTGTGTACTCACCTATTTGTGCTTGCGGGGGTTGAGCTTTCGCTCTTTGGTCCCGCCTCTCAACTGTCAATCAACTGGTGTACAGATTCCTGAACCTGAGCCTTTCACTCCTGTGCGTATGTGTGTGTGTGTGTGTGTGTGTGAGTGTTCGTCCCGTCCATATATTTAACATTCACAACTAATGAGACAAATTTCACCTTCTTCAAACCCGTCGCTGCCCTAACTTCAACCCCCCCCCCTTTCCCCCATTACCTTCCCCCCAATTCCCCTATTATCCTTCCCTCCTTGACTCTACCCCCATTAACCTTGCCCCCTGGGGTAAACCCCCCCCCCCACTCCCACTCAAGCCTCACCCATTATCGTGAAGCAGTCCCATGATAAAGGTAATTAGGCTATTGACCACAACATAACTAAGCGAATGTTTCGTCGCAATTACAATCTTGACGTTAATTATCACCATTCATCAAAATATCCAGTTGAAAGGCATCAATCTTGCCGCTACGTATGATTTTGTGCGAGGATTGGCCGGGGTTTGATTTGATCCATATCATTTAGGCGGCGATCAGAGAGCCACTCGTGAAATATGTGACAGGTGGACGTCTCCGCCTAGATATAAGAGGCCCGCAGACGTGTCCGGTGTTGGCCAGACTTGACGCCATATTGCAACCCCTTCCCCCTCCCTTCACCACCTCCCTATTTCCCCCCCCTCTTCCAGCCCTATGGCCCTTCACCACCTCTCACCTCTCCTCCTGCAGCCCCATGGCCCTTCACTACCTGTCTCCCCCCCTCCTGCAGCTCCCATGGCCCTTCACCTCCTCCTTCCCTTACTCCTGCAGCCTCCAGGCCCTTCACCTCTCTACAGCCCCCAGGGCCAAGTACCGAGTAACCTGTTGGGAAGGTCACTACTGCTCCTGAAGCTGGTGTAGAGACAGGGGATGAAGCGGGCCAACAGGGGTGCTGAGAGTGGGACAGGGAGAGGGACCAGCCACTCCAGCGTTCACATCACTTCGAAGTCAATCATTTTCTTCTCAATCCTCACCCGAGAAGGAATTAGCTTACAGAGAAATGATGTATTGATGATAACGTTGGCCCTATTTGGCTCGGGGGTGAGCTGGGAACCTGCCCATCTCGGGACGCGGCCTTCACTACCCAACCAACAACACTACTTTAGACCTTAACATATTCCAGGAATATACACAAGAAAGCGGTGTAAAAATATATATATATATATATATATATATATATATATATATCTGGTTATTCATTGAAGAATATCTGAAACACAAATGCTTGAGGGAAAGAAGCGAATTGGATGCTTGTATAATTACTCGTAA